>PVJA010012200.1:0-52660 GCA_004027025.1 Myocastor coypus
TTTCGTGACAAACACATTGTTCAATGGTCACCTTCTCAGCTTTTCTCCATGGTGGCTTTAAGGCCAGGGTCACCTGCTGAATGTCAGAGCACTCAAAAGATGCTGCTGCAGGATTCCCAACATGCCCCCCAGCCTCCACCCCCAGCCTCCACTTTTGTTATTCAACTGAGATGGGTGTGTTAAGCTTGGCATTCTTAGAGCTGCATCTAAGGCGCTGCTGACCAGGGCATGGTAATCTCCAGGGAGAGGGGACTGTATAGGCACTGAAAGTCATTTAGTAAGAGGTGACACTTGTCAACCCTTACCTGCTCCTAAGGAGCCACAACAGCCTTACATGGCAGACCCCTGCCTTCTTCTATGCCGTCTTCCCTGTCGTTTGCTGTAGCATCTTGGGCAGTGGTTTCAAGTAAAGACGTCCTTTAGGGGTCTCACAGAGGCAGTGCAGCAGAAATCCACAACCAACATCAAGGGCTGAGATGCGTGCTCCTCAGTGACACAAGTGTGGGTTTGCCATCAAGTGCAGCCTGCTTGTTACACCTGGCTGTGGTAGTACTGGGTGCCTGGTGCCATCTGAAGCCCATCATTCTAGGACAGGGCATTGAAGAAGCAGGGCCCATGAGGACCTCAGCAGCTCCAACAGGAAGCACAACCTGAAGAGCTCTGCGCTCAGGCTTTCAGGAAAATCAACTTGGTTACTGCCACACGGCCTACACCTGTGCCCGCCATCATTTTTGGTCATTGCCATGAACTTTTGTCAACCAAGCTTTCTTACCTCCTTCCAGGGTCACTGCAGTGTTTCTAGCAAACAGTTCCTAGAAAAACATCTCCCAATGACCTCTCTTCCTTTTGACAGTCTGAGCAGAGTCCATCAGTGGAAGAAGGGTGGAGGGTGAGTTTGAGAGAAAAAAAAGAGAGAACTTGGCTCTGGGGACAGCTCCTACCAGGCTCTGAGCAGATTGCAGCAGTTCCTACCCCCTGAGCAGGCCACTCTTAGGATGCCCTGATTCCTAAGCACCAGTAGCTTCGCTCCTGGAGCCAGGAGAAGGGGTAGGAACTTCTGTGAAGGTCTTGCAGTGTGTATCAGCTTCTGGTCAAGCTTGGAAAAACCTTGCCCTTTGGTATTGCCTAGGTGATACTAATATGGCCTCTTTGACTTTGGCTTCCCCAACCCGTGTGAGGTTTGTATCAAACTCTAATTTTCTTTCTTTCTTTTTTTTTTTGTCTTTTTGAGACAGGGCCTCTCTATGCATTTCAGGCTGGCCTTGAGCTTGCTTTGTAGCCCAGGCTGGTCTTGAGCTCACACCGATCCTCCTGCCCCAGCCTCTGAGTGCTGGGATTATAGGCGTGAGCCACCACGCCCGGCTCAAACTCTAATTCTCCTCCAGCGTGAAATAGGGTGAGAGCCACTCCTCTGGCATAGCCCTGACTTCAGCTGGGCTTTGACCTCCCTATTCTACCATCCTTTCTGCCATCGCCAGATTTGAATCTCAACATGTGCTTGTGCTGCTGTGCACAGGACATGGTGCCAATGCTGAAAGAGGCCCTGAGGCGGCCCAGAGAGGAGGCAGAGCCTGCTCCAGCCACACGGGGGAGAGGAGACATCGGGGGATGGGACCCGAGGGAGGTAGATGGCCTCGGGCCCTGCCTTTCAGCCCTGTTCAGCAGGCCTTCCTTCCCTCAGTATGAACTTCCTCCAGGGGGAGCTGGCTGGAGATGCCAGCTCTTAGCCCAGCCCAGACATACCTGTCAGATTCTGCGTGCCAGCAGGCTCCGCAGGTGGCTTGCACCTGCTGCTGTGAGGCACCGTCAGTCCTCCTGCCCACAAACCCGGAGATTAGACGCATGTCCTGTCCCTCAGACACGCTTCCAAGGGTGAGCGGGGAACAGCTGTAGCAGCTCTCCCCTCTGTGGAGCGGGACGCGGCAAGAAGGCATTTTGGTTCCCCGGTACTCCTGGTTGTCTCAGGTTAACTCTCATGAATGTCAAGGTCTGTGGATGCGAACCTCAATGTATCATTTAGACCCAGCTTTCACACCCCACCCTACCTCCCAGATTCTATGTATCAGCCCAACTGGTGCTAACATTTTCTCCTCTCTTGTGTTAAAAAATCACTTATGCCTTTTTATCATAAGAATAAGCAAAAAAATATAGGTTTGGCAGATGACAGACAAGAAAGGGTGGGAGCGGATGTTTTCCTTTAAGGAAAGAACCTCCCCCCTTTCTTTTATATATGTAGGTGTGCACACACTGATGCCTCAGGGTCTGTGTCCCCTCGAATATTTGTAATCCTAACCCAACCCAAACAAAGTCCAGGAGGCAGGGCCGTTGGGAGGTGACTAGGGTGGAGTCTGTGTAAACAAATAGGATTAGCACCTTAGAGAAGAAGGCTGAAAGAGTCTCAGCACACTGCTGCCACTGCCGTGTGAGGACAGAGAAGCAAGGTGCCATTTAGGAACCAGAAAGCAGCTCCTCCCCTTGATTTTGATCTTGGACTCACCAGCTCCTACGCCACCATGAGAAGTAGATATCTATTGTGTATGAGCCATGGTAGTTGTTATGGTGGCCTGACTAGGCCAAAATGTATACACTCAAAATAAGCAGGACCTGGGTTTCTACGTCCAGGAGCCATTCATCTATAGCTCGGCAGTGGCAGGGACTCATCCTTCCTAGGAGCCAGCACTCTGTTCTCTTGTGGGTCAGAACGTGAAAGCTGTCAGCCATGCAGGCCACAGTTCCCCCTTCCCCCTTTTTCTTTTTTGTCTTTTTTGAGGCAGGGTCTCTCTATGTGGTTGAGGCTGGCCTTGAGCTCACTTTTGTAGCCCAGGCTGGTCTTGAACTCGCACCAATCCTCCTGCCTCAGCTTCCCGAGTGCTAGGATTACAGGCGTGGGTCACCATGCCCAGCTCCCCTTATTTTCGTACCCCATCTGTTGCTGTCCTGTCCTGTCCTTGATTTTGGACGGCTTTCTGCTGTAACACTCTGACCTTCCACAGCAGTGGTCCAGTGATACCATCAGCACGGCAAGTGGCTCTTGCTGTAGGGCTCCGCTTCGGCCACAACCCTACACATAGTCCTTAGCTGCCCCGCAGGCCACGGGCCAGGTGCGGAGCTGTCTCCTGGCCCCTCTTCCTCTCCGACGGTTGTTTGAACAACTAGATTGCTCACTGGCCTCCAACACTTTCTTCTTCGTTTGGAGGGTAGCATGACCAAGCTCCAAACGGGTTGGAATCAACACAGAACAAAATTTACTACATATTCCTCCTCATTTGGGGAACTAAAAGGAAATCTCTATGAGTAGTAACTATATATTTTTTAACCGCTGTCACCCCAGCTTTCATTATATATTAGGTTATTCCTCCTGAAAGCCCCAACCTCAGCTTACCGTAAAGCTGTACTGCCATCTATCTCTCCAGAATCCAGCTGGACAGAAATACAGACCTAGGACAAATACGCTCCAGGGCCAGAACATTCATTTAGCCTCATGGAAAGTCGTTCTAAAGTGGCGCAGTTGGACATGGAAATGTGTGACATCATGGAGTGCGTAGCGCCCCCTGGGACTTGCGTCTGTGTGCTTCCCACTGCGTGGTGTTGGGCTTGCTCTCTGCTCCTCACCTCTCGCTTCGTATTCCTCTGGGTGTCACTTTTCTAGCCCACGTGGTGTCAGAGCTGACCCAGCCTAGGGAGTCTGGCCCAGGCACACTCTGCAAAGACAGGGGACATGATGGCTGGTTGTCAAAAACAATTACAGAAAAAGGTGGCACAGCCGAAGCTGGATGGTATATCCGATGTGACATTTGGGTCTATGAGATGCAGTTCTAATATACAGCAGGCAAAACCGCAGTGACAATTATATAAAGCAGGTGAAGTCGCTTCTTGCTGGTCAGCAAACATCAGCTGAGAACCACTTTACAGCCCTTTACCAGCGACTAAGAGCCTTTATTTACAGAGCGCCTGTCACTTCCCTTTGGCTGGAGAGCTGGTGTATTATTTAGCACGCATTTATCTGGGGAAAACATTTCAATTTAGATCAGCTGGTACAACAGTGGCTCTTGCCAGATTGTTTCCCAGTAGTTCTGAAGGACAAGAACTGAGTTGAGTCTTGAAGGCGAGGTGAGCAGAGGAAGGGTCTGTCCTCAGAGAAGCCTGGGAGTCAGCGCCTGCAGACAGGGAGCACGGGGTGGAGATTTTCTCTCTTCATTTCTACCCAAATGGGAAACAAGCATCTTATAGTTGATTCCTGCTTCTTTCCAATAGGGCAACTCTTAAGGGGGAATGAATGGTGTCCCTCTCAGCCATCCCTTGCTATAATGGCTCAGGACCCAGAGATGGCTTGGATTCAGCCTCCCACTGTTCTAGAGGGTCTGAGGGAGTAGGGAAGACAGTTCTACAGGCAGTGACAGTGCAGTCAGCCAAGGACCAGTCAGAAAGAGAGCCCAGAGGGTCCTCCTTTTATATATTGCAAGGGTTATAGGAGACTGCTAAGAATAGGTAACAGCTCTGGAAGAGTTGAGGCCATGTGGCTGTTCAGCACCTGAAATGTGGCTAATATCATGAAGGAACTGAAGTTGTCCTTGTATTTCATTATAAAAAAAAGAATTTTAAATAGTTACAGGTGGTTAGAGCCTAGCATGTTGGGCAGGTCAGGCCTAGAACACAGGTAGAACTGATGCCTTGCTCATGGTTTGGATTTGGGGGACTCATCAAATATTTATAGAAAGGAGGTTAACTCAATCTTTCAAAAATATAAAAGGGAAAATAGGAGCATGGATAAAGGTGGGAAAACAGAGGCAGGGCTGTACTAGAAGCTGGGATGGGATGAGGGGGTGGCCATGGAGCCTCAGTGATGGTAGCAGGGAGAACTGGACAAAAATGAATATGCATTGGATATATAGAAAAGATAAGCATCGTGGCACTGGCGAGGTAGCTCAGTGGGCTGAAGCTCGTGCTTAGGCAAGCTCAGGCAAGTGCAGGCACCACGGTTTGAACCCCGGCGCCAGATGCAGCGCCAGCCCTGCCCCCAGGGCGGGCTCAGCTGGCCAAAGTCTGGGTGGAGTGGTGCAGGCTTCTAATCCCAGCGCTGGGAGGCTGAAAGCAGGAGGATCAACATGAATCTGAGCTGTGTAGTGAGATGCTGCGACAACCAAACACACTGAAAAAGAGCAAGTGACCATTGGAGGCCAGCTGACGGGGAAGGAGATACAGATGGCCCAGGGTGAGGAGCTGGGAATGAATTTTGAGGTTGGTTACTGGGTAGATATAGAAGCAGAAGACCCGGAAGAGAGAACAGACTTAAAGAAGAAGGTGAAGCATTTGGTCTCAGCCCCCTTTGAGTTACTGAGGACTGTGAGGCTGGTCAACACAGGCTCTCTGTTATCCTTGCAACACTTGACAGGGAGAGTTGGAGTAGAAGCCAGCTTTGGATGGAACTCTCAATGGGCAAAGGGTCTGCCATACTGTTGAGAGAACACAGGTGCTTCTGAGCTTGCTGTGGGGCTGGATCCCAGTGACCCCACCATGGATTGGTAATGTAAGCCAAAAAAGCCCTCGGCCCGCATCACCTGCCGCACTTCACGGCTCAGCAGTGTGGTGTGCTGCAGAGTGATCGTTGTTTCCCTTGCCATAGTCTGTGGCTCACCATGTCCGTCCAAAGTGGGCCACTCTGCAGTACCGTCAGGTCGAAAACTATTGCATTGAACCACTGTGAGTTGGAGACCACTTGTGTTCAAATACAGTGGTCACCGTGCCTAGCTGGCCAAGTGGAAAAGTCAGACTAGTAGGCGTGGCTTGGCAAGCTGTATCCCATGAAGTCAGAAAGCAGAGGTGTGGTTGGATTAAGGTATAGAGTAGCCGAACCCTAAGAAATGTGACCAGAAGGAGGCATCTACGCGGCAGAATCAAAGGGAGAGACAGTCCCTGTGGAGTCCAAGGGGTGCTCCTTGGTGTTACACGGACAGCTGTTTATGCAGATGCTAGGCACAGAGCACGGCCCACCTGAGCACTGTGTCCCGGAATCACCAAGAGCTGCCAGCACTGTATAATAGCAGCAGCATTCGCACAAGTGTTTGCTGGTCTCACAGGGTAAGCATTCCCACTAAGAAGCAGCTACAGTTCTCTGATCACAGGTTTTCTCCCTTGGCTGAACATGGTGTTCAATTGAGATATTTTAAAAACGTTTATTAAACATCTTTTGTGTGCCCAAATTTTTCATGGCAGGCATTTCTGGGTCCACAGGGGCACATAAAGCACATTCCCAGTACTGGAAGATTCCCTTGCAAATGGGTGACTGGGCTTGAAAAGGTTGATTTATTTCCATAAAGAATTGTAATGTATCAGGGCTACCACTAGGGGCAGAAAAGGGAGAGTGGATTTGAGAGACCCTGAAAAAATAAAATGTACATAATTTCTATAAGAGCACAATTTGGCTGGAATATAGGGTATGCATGCAAGCAGAGATGGATGAGGTTAAACTGTGCATTGGGCTTTAAGAATTTCGTTTTCTCTCTTTTTTTGAGGTAGGAAGCTATAAATAATTTTTTTATGAGCTCATGAGTTATGAAGCTGTAAGTAATTCAGTGGCCACTAGGGAACTGCAGAAGTTTTCAGAGCAAGAGAATGATGGGTTCTGGACCTGGGCTCTAGGGAGATTTGTCCTGGAGCCCTGTGAAGTGGTATTTGAAACAGAAAAGAAGAGGATACAGGGATGTCACTTAGGAAGCATGGCTGTCCAGAAGGAAGCCGAGGACCTTGAACTGGAAGGAGAGAGTGAGAGATCATAGCTGATGTGCTGTAGGCATGAAACAGGCCACAGGGATGTGAGCTTCCTTCTTGGTCACAGAAGGCAGGAAGAGGCTTGCAGAGGGAAGGATGCGCTGGCTGCCGGTGCACAGGATAAAGCAGCGTTGAGAAACTTTGAGGTGCAGTCTTTTTTCCACAAGGAGGAGGTAGAAGCCCAAGTGGTGCAATAACCACTGTGTGGAGAGGAGGCCCTTCATCCAGGAGAAGCGCACAGGGTTGTGCTGTGGGACTGAAAGGGCATCAAGAGAAGACGTGAGGTCAGGGAGCAGAAGGACACTTGGGCTATCTTAGGGAGAGCAGAAGGAACTGTTGGAGTCGGGACCCACAGGCTGAGTGGTCCCTGGCATCTCAGGGGAAGATGGAGTGGGGATGCCAGTCCCAGGGTGTGTGTCCACTGCTTCTCCTGCCTCTTTGTGGTTATTTTATTATAGTCTGTGTGTCCTTACAGCTACCAAGCTAAAAAAACGTGTAGTGGGTTATCAGAGAGAGAGAGAGAGAGAGAGAGAGAGAGAGAGAGAGAGAGAGAGAGAGAGAGAGAGAGAGAGGTTTCTCCAGCCCAGCCCTCTGTTTCCTAAAGCCTTACACTAAATGAAGGCCTACTTGTGAGCAGGAATGCTTTCGTCATTTGCATTTCCACACAGGTTAGCATTGGCTGGGGGCATAGTGTCCACCCTTTCCATCCTAAAGTCTGAGGTATCTTTTAGTGTTCTGAAGAAAAACAAACAAACAAACTTGACTTTGGTTTTATGTTTGAGTGGCGCAATGTGCACTAGGATCTCTGCACTTGGATGGCGAAAAGCAGGGTTCTAACAGACCCCAACACTGTTTGACAAAGGCCACAGGATGGGATGCAAGGATGACCTGCGTGTTCATTTCAAGTGGTCACTTGTGAAAGGCGGGCTAAGCCTAGCTGCTGAAAGGAAATTTGTGGTTATTTCATTATAGTCTATGTGTTCTTACAGCTACTGAGCTAAGAAAAATGTGTAGTGGGTTATCAGAGAGAGAGGGAAAGAGAGAGAAGGGACCTGTCTAAGTCTATGAAAAACAAAAGAATGCTGAGAAGAGGACAGCCCTATGCTGAGAGGGACTTATGCGATGACATGTCATTGGCCAAGTGATTAAGACGAGCAGATTTTTTCTAAGGCCATTTTATCTTCTGCTCCGCTGAGTGAAAGCCAGGACCAATGGCTGTAGATTAAAGACAGCTGGACTTCATGCAGGCCCAAGGAAGACATTCCCACAGTGGAATGGGCTGCCTGAAAGCCTCGCGGGAGCCCTATCACCATACGCCCATTTGCCAACTGAGAGTTAGTGAAGTAATCCTTGTGAAGGGAGCGAGATTGCAGGGGGCGAGTCCATTGGTCCTTTCTAAGTGAGGGTCTCCAGGATTTTCTTGCTTTTTATTGCACAGGGACCTGCATGTTATGCAATTGACATTCTTCCCCCAGAGGGAGAACTACGAGAGTTGGCAGGACTCAGGTCATGAGTCCTTAGGGGGAAGAGTTCACATCCTTCTTGAGCGGCGCTCTCTTAGCGTCATGGTGCAGAGTGCAGCTGCACATCCGGCCTTTCCACCAATGTGACAGTCCACCCCTTCCTCCAACTCCACACCACCCCTGGGCACCTGCCATTCCAGCTCCTCTCCCCCATGCCCTCTCCTCAGGCCTGGCTTTTCTCCCCTGTAAAACTACCCCTGGAAACACACCTAGACACATATCCGCACACACTCCTCCCTCTCTGAAATCAGAGAAACGCTCTTTCAGCTGCTGCCATATAACATTTCATTACCACAGTATTCTCTCTCAACTCCGAAATGGCAGTGGGGGAGAAGCTATTTCTCTTTATACCCACTGAATGAACGAAGCTCGGTGCTAAAAGATTTTTCTTCTATTGTAACTGAAACTGCTGTTGGCCTCCGTCCCAAAAACCAGAAAGACAATTATACTTAACTGTTTAGAGATTTATAAATACCACACTGGAGTAGCCTCTAGGTAGTAACTTTAGATACCCAGCCCAATAATTTTCTTTTATTGCTTTGTGATTTAGATCTTATTTTGAGTCCTCTATAATAAGAGTAGTACATTTCATTAAAAGAGCTTACTAAACAATAAAGAAAATCTGGCTTAGGGCTCTGAGCAGGTCTCAAGTACAGAAAGAGGCCTGCCCTGTTACATTTCTTCGATGGACATCACAAGATGAATCTTGGCACAGGCGTGCAGATGTATTTCAGCAAGCAGCAGTTGCAGCTGTGTCTAAATGACTTCAACTTAGGAGAATTTTCCCTACACGGCATATTTCATCACGTGAGAAATCCTCTTAAGGCTGCCATTTACCGTGCTGGTAATATATTCCTAGCAATAGTAACAAGGAAAAATCATAGCAGGGGCTGCAGTAAGCGGCCCAGAAGCATGAACCACGCTGTGTCACACCTCCCGTGGATGGAAGGTCTTTCCTAAGGAGTGGAAGTGGGCATGAAAACGTGCAAGAGGACAGAATTATCTTGTGCTAACTGCCCTCAGAATGGATCCACCTATTCAGATTTGCCCAGCTTGGGACAACCACAATGAAAGGAAGTCTTTGCTTGAGAGAGAAAGCAGAGTGGGGTGGTGTTGGGAGTGAGCTGAGCTCTTTGCCGTGGTATCAGGCTTCCACATGGTGGTTCATTCCTCAGCACTCGCATGCCTGGCTTATGGCTCTTATGAAAAAAAAAATACAATGTCTTCTTTGCTTTCTAGGGTGAGTCACCCACCAGGAATATCTATGTATACTGTGTCACTGTCCCTGGCTGTCTGTTGGGGCACAGTTTATTCTCATCTTGCCAATGGGGTAACAAAGGGTTGAGAAAACTTGGCACCTCTTCCCGAGTCTCGTAGCAAGCAAAGAGCACATGAAGTTGTGCTCCAGTCTGTCAAATTCCAAATCCTGTACTTCCTTGGCTCATCCACCTGCTCCATAGAAGATAATGCATCCTGTACTCTGAGCAGAGCGGGCACCTATGGTTCTGCTTTGTAGAAGCACCTGAGGATAAACATTCAAGGAAATGAGAGCATTTAAGTTGCCCCTGCCTCAGCTTGGCCCTACGTGATCCTTGCTCTCTAGGGACTGAAGTTCACTTTGAACTCTCGTGTCTTTATGAGTCTTCGTCTTGGGTAGTCCCTAGCCCTTGGAATCCCAATGGAGACAGAGGCTAGAATTCCTTTGGGTTGAGTCTTTCTAGCTATGGTACCTGGACTAACAAAAGTAGGCTTGAGGGCAATAAGAAGCAATCCTGGGTATCTAGTCTGCCTCTGTGGGTGGCATAATTATTTGAGCTGGTTTAGTCTTTGCTAATGTGGTCTTGACTTTAGTGCTACCAGGAAGAGGGTAGAACATTTGCCAGAAGCCTTCTTTAAATGATTTGGTCAAGTGACAAAATATTTTCCAGGTTTATGTGTTTATTCTACTTTCCAAGTGGAAGTTGTAGTAGAAAACAGAAGATGAGGAAGAACAGCTACCGTTCAGCCTCCAGAGCATTTCAAGTGGTGTGTTAGGCTCAGAAAATGGTCCAGAAAAATAGTCCTGTGGGAGCAGCACATAGTTGCATGATCATAATTCATCCCACAGACTCCGTAAGGTTCCTTGTCAAATTCTGGATGGACCCACCAACTGTTGTCTTCCTGGCCATCCATCTGTGCATAGTCTATGCCTAGAGCTAATGTCTTTATTTTCAGTGTCAACCCCATCATGGAACTACTATGATCCACAGGCCGGAGTGACAGAGACAGATAAACTAAGCTGTGTAGCATCATTTGGATGCACATATTTCACAATAGAGGGCAGGGAGCATTCCAGAGCTCCTTGTAAAATGCATAACGTGAACCATTTGTAATTTTTTGAAGCACAGATTTAATCCACATGGTGTGAAAGTAGAATACATGCCTCAAGCTAGCAAATGAGCCCAGCCAGCCAGCCAGGCATTTTTGCCTTTACCCATCCCTTTCCAGGCAAAACCTTCTTAAGGCCCTAACATAATTAATTCTTTTCTTTAAAGTAGCCTTGCAAAGTAGCCAACTGGTTTTTGAATGACCTTAGCTCTGGATTTAAAGAATGTTTAAGGAGATAATGGTGTGTAATGGTGCTTATATGCCTTGATTATACTTTGTGGGATATTCTGGAGGCAGTTTATTCTTCACATTCTAGAAGACTAGCACAGTATTCATTGGGCATCTTGTAGCACAGGTTTTCTAAATACCTGTGCCATGTGATGGATGGTGCCATGTGATGTGTCAGGATTGAGGTTGCTTGGGCTACAGTAGTCAAGGAAGTCATCAAGGTTAGTTGACCCGAGCTTGAAAATGCTCACAATTCAAACAAGTAAAAGGGCTGACAGCCACATGGAAGGAGCTGAACTAAGTGAGGGAAGACACATGAGCCAGACGGGACGAGTATTTCTTAAGGGTGGCTTGATGGTGCCTCTACTAGTAATGTAACCAAGGGCTGTAAAGCACTCATGATGTATCCAGACCAAAAGGCATACATGGGTTAGCCCAGGACTCAGGAGGCTGAGGTGAGAAAAACACAAGGTTAAGGCTAGCCTCAGCAACTTATTGATTTCAAGATCAGTCTGGACACAATGAAATGCTGTCTCCAAAGAAAAGAAAGAAAGGAAGGAAGAAAGAAAGAGAGCTACTCATCAATAATAATCAAATGTAAAACACTGAACTAAAAGAAAGAACTCAGTATGTCAAAAGAAACAATTATATCATCACTGCCAAGGTGAATAGGCTTCCAAAAAGAACTTACTCTTATTTTGGTGACCTCTCAAGTCTTACCAAGCATCAGAATATATTTAATCATTAGAATAACACTTCACACCTGGTAGAGGTCTGTAAGTGAGTAAATAATATACCTCTGTTAATATGCTGAATATTTTAATTAAATACCATGCCTTTCCCTCTAGGCTTCAGTGGCCCATCACTCATTTGACAAATAGGAAAAGAACAAAGTCTCAAAGACCAAAACAACATGAACTTGTGTACAGGAACCTTGCCCAGACAGCCAAGATGTCTTTAATTCAATTCCTTTTACCTTTACTAATGGTTCCTGGCTCTCAACTTTTACTTGCCTCGGTGGATGCATGAGTATCTAGTACATGTTACTGGATGGAGATGTGCAGTGTTCAGTAGAGGGCAGACAAGATCTCTCCTTTTTTGCTCCATGGGCTTTGCTTGGTTCTTTAATGTTCCCCTGGCCATGGGGAGCCAGTTACTCCTTGTGTTAGAAGATGTGGCTGGAGGAACTTGGCAGATGGGTTGGATGCTCAGCTTTCTGATAGTCAATCATTAACAGGGCTCCTGTCCTGACAATGCAGTCGCTGAAGATCAGGGTGCATTTGGCTTAGTGTGAACACTCTGGTTTCATTTATTCACTTATAAAGTTTGGTTTGTTTATGTGGCTTTACCTAAAAACCCAGAGGGATGGACTCATGACTAGGGACATGATGATCATAGAAACCTTTGCAGGCAGGTCTCAAAGTGGCACGTGTGGATGTAGGAACAGACAGCTTGGGTTTGAATGCGAGTTCTGCCTAGACAAGCTGTCCAAACTTTTTGTGCCTCAGTTTTCTCACTGAGAATACTCTGCCCTTGGATCACTGAGTGGTAAGCATCAGCTGAGACGCAGGCCTTGTTGTTATCTCTGTAGTACATTTAAGTGAGTCAGAAAAAGTTCTTCTTTTATTAACGTGTTTTGTTTCTATTTGTTGAAGAAAAATTGTCATAATGTACTGATTATATTCTAATACACTTTCCTGTCTTCTATGAGGAAAAATACCATAATAAATATGCAAATACATAGTATCTGTGATATGAGCGGTACCCATTTAGACTAGCTATTGTGCATTGCTCAACCTTCATAACTGTACCCATCAACCCTGAGCAAATGGATATAAAACACTTGGAACTCAGTGCTTATAGCTTGGGATCAAATAACGTTAGCTCTTTTCTTATTAGTATGATTGGAGAGTGTTGTAGTCACTTTCCTTGGCATGGGGACAAATTTCTGACACCTGGAACTTAGAAGAGATGTATTTTGGCTCAAAGTTATAGTTTCTGGGCAGCTGGCTCCAGTGCCTAAAGACCATGGCAGAAGGGCTTGTCATGGAGCAAAGCCATTCAGCTGCTGGCAGTTGGGAAGCAGAGAGAAGAAGAGTTGGGTAGCAAGGTGGGTCCTTCTAGTCACACCCACTTCTTCTCACCAGGCCCTTCTAACACCTTCTGATAGGAAGTCTGGTATGGCACCCCCTGTCCAGTCACCCTCCAGAAATGCTGCCTCTGAGTGCATAAAAGTGTTGGGGCCCTTTCTTGATTTAAAGACTGACAGTTTTCTTTCATTTGCACCTCCAAAATAACACATAGTATGAAAGGTTTAACCGTGTGTAACTAGCAGCCAGGATTCTTATGGACGCTTCTTGTCTATGAATATTGATAGAAAATAAATGTAAGGAGTTGAAGAGTAAGGGAGATTAGCAATGACCACCGGGATCCTCTCCTCGGTAGGCAGAGCTTCTCTGTGAAGCGGTGCCAAGGCCTGGGCCGACTCAGTGGAGAAGGCTCTCCATGCCCTCCTCTACCGTGAGTGGTCACGGCAGGAGCCTAACATTCAGACCTGTGACAGCATACAGAGTTGCTCCACACAGATCAGAAGAACTCAGGTTCACACCCATGCTACTCCCGCTAGAAGACAGTAGCCATTTGATTTCCTCTCTTGCCTCCTTGTGTCCTCAGAGAAGAATTTGAGCTCTTAGCCAAGTAACTCAACCTAGTAGTGCTTAACTGGGGGAGAGGCTTGAGCTCACTTACATATCATAAAATGATGGAATTTCTCTGTTCTTTTCCTTTCCTCTCAGTGAAGAGAAAGAAATCCTTCCATCTAAATTCAAGATGTTTATCTAGACCAGTGGTTCCCCTCCTCCAGCTTTATTGAGGCATATTTGACCAAGAAAAAAAAAATTGCATTTAAAATGTTCAGTGTTATGATATGAACATATTACGGAACATATATATTACGGAAGTGATTACTACAACCAAATTAATTAATGCATCCATCACTTAACACAGTTTCTAGGAACATGTTGGGAGACTGTAAGACAGAGCATGGAGTCTCTGTCTACCGCCAGGACGACTTCTTTTGTTTCGCAGTGTAGTGTGATCATATAGAATTTGTCTTTCTGACTTATTTCACTTGGCGTGATGTCCTCCAGGTTCCTCTGCATCGCCCCAAGGGGCAGAAGTTCTTTCTTCCTCTTGGCCAAATCATATTTTCTTGTCCATTCTCTCAAAGGACCTTCAGGTTGTTTATGTGGCTCAGCTATGGTGAGCAATACCCCAGGCAACAGAGAATGCAGCTACCTCTTTGCCATGCTCATATCATTTCCTGTGGGTGTATACCCAAAAGGGAGATGGCTAGATTATATCTAGTCTTAATTTTGGAAGAATGATTATGATGGTTTCCATAATTCTAATTTACATTCCGTCAATTAGTACACACTGTTTGCTTTTTCTCCACATTGTCAGCCAGACTTTTTATCTCTTGTCTTGTTTGATAATAACCATTCTAACAGATGTGAGGTGATGTCATCATGCTTTTGATTTGCATTCTCCCGGTAACAAGTGTTGCTTAACACTTTTCCATGTACTTTTGTTGACTGTATATATTCGTTAAAAATGTTTATTCAGGTGCTCAGACCACTTTTTAATCAGACTATTGTTTTGTTACCGCGTGGCTTGAGTCCCTTATATATTTTGGATATTAAACCTTCATCACATGTTTGGTGAATAAATATTTTCTCATTCCAGAAACTGCCTTTTTATTTTGTTGATTGTTTCCATTGCTGTGCTGAAGCTGTTTAGTTTCAAGTAATTTTTGTTTAGATTTTGTTGCTTTTGTTTTCAGTGTCAGGGCAAAAATAAATCATTGACAACACCAACATGAAAGAGCTTTTCCTCAGTTTTCTTCCAGGAGTTTTACAGCATATTCCTTATTCTCAAGTCTCTAATCCATTTCAAATTAATTTTTGTATATGGTACATGAAAAGAATCTGGCTTCATTCTTTTTTTTTTTTTTTTTTTTTTTCCCCCAGTACTGGGAATTGAACTTGGGACCTTATGCTTGCCAGACAGGCACTTAGGTCACTGAGCTATATCCTTGGCCCCTTTTTTTTCTCCTCCTCCACTTAGCTTTACTTTTTTGCATATGGATTTCTGGTTTCTCAGCACCATTTACTGCCCAGAATGGCCTTTCCCCACTGTGTGTTCTTGAAGCCCTTTCCAAAGATCAGCTGACCATAGAGGAGTGGATTTATAACAGAACCAACTCACTAGTACAGTGGCACCTTGGTTCATTAACTTAATTTATTTTATGGTTTTGGGGAAGATATCCAAGTTCATATTTTTTGTGGAGAAAATAGTCACGGTTGTGTTTGTCACCCAAAGTGGAGCTTGAGAATGGAAGCAAAATTTTTTCTAGTGCTTTTGTTGGAGAACCAAATTGTTGTGAACAGAAAGATCTGTGGCCTGGAATATAGCTGTGTTTAACCTTGCATGCACGTGGAGATCATCTTAATGGGCTTTTATGGCTCTTAATGCACTCCACGCCAGCTACGCTGCAACAGCAATTGAATCAGAAGCTAAAGTTGGGATACTGAAGGGTGTAGGCCGAGACCTCTACTCAGACTGACTATTTTTGATCCTCATACCAAGGCTGCTGATGCACTGCAGCTGACCTCTGTGTAGCCCAGGAAGCTTTGCAAGTGCAGTGGTTAGGAAGTGCAGCAGGCACAGAGTAGGCATGCAAATGCAGGGTACAGTGGATAAGGCACTTGGCCGCAGGAACCCAATTCCCAGTATAAATATCCATATACATATATACTGACCCCAAGGGAGCAGGAAAAGCAACCAAGGGAGTGTCCACCTGGGAGCTCAAAGCTAGCAGGCACACTTTGTTCTTTGAACACCTCATCAGCATAGGAAATGGAACAATTCTAAAGACCAATCAGATCATGAGTCTAAAGGGGAGCAACAACGGTAGAGAATGCAAACGTCAGGGTTGAGATTTCGTGCTTAATCTACAAACCTATTTTTAATAGGCCCCCAGGTGGTTATAAATTCATGGTGACTTTCTTTTTACTGAGACTATGGGGTAAGGGGTGGGGTTTCCACATCTCAAAAGGAAGCCCTACCTATTATGCAGGGGTGCTGCTTATTTGTTTATTTATTTCTTTGCATTTAGGATATGGAGAAATTAAAGGGGGGAAAAAAAGAGGAACTCTTCACTAAGCATTAATTATATACCATACAAGGAAGCAACTGCCTGTGTGTTATGAAATATTAAATCAAAATGCCTCCCATTCCCACATGTCCCAGAGATAAATGCAGCAGTATTTTGAAGCCCCTCTTGGAGCTGTTTTGCCTGCAAATTTATTGTTTTGTCTCCATTTTCAGAAAGCCCTGTTTTCTGTGAAGTATTGCACTCTGGGTAGTTTTTAAGGCTCAAACTCCTCTGGAGTCGCCTGTGTCGGCAACAACTCTTACGTAGATGGTGCACGAGGGATGGTGGGTTGATCGGCTCCTTTAAGATGACAAACGGGCAGTGACGGTTATTGTCTTTGATTGCATGCCTTACATCATCTGTATGTAGGAATAAGAGGGCCATACTTTATCTTTAGCCATTTTATAAATATTTAAGTCCTTATAGTTGCCTAAAGATATTAAAGCATATTTTACAGTAGTCGGAATATAAATATTATATATAGCAGAAGATACCAAAGTAGTTTTAATGAATTCATAATTTTCTGTTCACATTTATTGGAATGTGTTTTATGTGCTGAAAATTCCATTTAAAGAATAAGATACTATTCCGCTCGGTGACAACACAGCAAGCACTGGCCGGTGGTTCCAATATACGGTAACTTTCGTTAGTAATCAGAGAAGCAGAAAGCCAGGACTCCGGGATATGTTTCTTTAATCTATAGGATATATATTCTGTAGATTGAAGAAATATAACTATAGACAATTCTGACTCTTATTTGGGACATACAACATTTCAAAGAGAAAACTTCTACAACTACAACTCATTTCCTCTGTTTCCATATTAATTGTAAAAGCCCAAGTCAGAACAATAAAGATGAACTTTGCAACTTTCCTCTCTTCCCTCCTCCAGCAGCCTTTGGTAAACAGGGATGAAGACTCTCTTTGCCCGTACACAGTGGAGTCTTGGACTACACAGTGACTTCCCAAGAGGTCTCCCTAAATGAAAGAGTTCCAAGTTGCTTTCTTCTCCTCTGTGCCAGGGAATGACAGACAGAATATTACTACACCTCTTTTCAATTTCCTAGTGAAATGTAAAGACTTTCCTCTTTAATATTTCACCGAGTTTCTCCAGCTCCCAGCGGGAGTCCATGCCGGGTAATGTTTGCTAATTACCAACAACAAAACCAGACATACAAGGCTGGTAAATTACCTGACCCTTTTCATTTTAATGAGGCAACAAGGATTTCATGAAGTGATGTTGTTTCACTGGTTAATGGTGTCAGCAATGTTGTAATTGTGGGTTGAGATGCATTAGCTGAACAACCACATGTAGAAAGAGCTTTCTCTCAACAAGCCCTTTGGAGACTAGAACTGTATTGCCATTAAGCCTCTGTCATTTGCATGCTACTAATCACTTACTTTATTATCTCGTGCATCCATTGTCTTTCTTTAATTGCTCTTTAAATTAAAATTAAAAATAGGTCTAAAGCCCACAATGGCTGGTAGAGCATCTTGATTATGAAGATAACTTCACAAAAATGGAACAAGTTATAATAGATAGCCAGGATTATGAAAGTCCTACTGTTACGTACTGTGCTTGTAGGCCTCGGGGGCCTCATTGTGGTGGTTTCTCTTCCTTTCGCCCATACTGTTTGTTTAATAAATAGTTATTTATGGCCTTTTTGGCCATTATAGCAACTTTGGAAAAAGTCCATTCTTCTTGTTGGTTTGGGCATTGAGCTTTCATTTGCCGACAAAGGAATAAAAACTGAGCTGTAAGGCAGAGTCAGTGCTGGAGCTTGGGAAGTCATCTGAAAGGATGCTGTTGATGCTTGTTTATTCTGTAGGTGGGTGCTTGTAAATTTCTGTAGAAGCTTCCTTTTAAAATTTTGGGTCATGAAAGAGGCAAACTTTCAAGCTAAAAGGGGTCCTAGAGTCACCCCCCTCTTATAGATGAAAAACTAGGATGAGAGCCGTAGCTGTGACCGCGATGGCGCAGCAGCAGATGGACCCCATCTCTTAGCAAGTAGGGTGAATGTAGGGCTGCAGGAGGGACAGAGGTGGGGCCAGGACTTGGGGGTGGCTCCGCAGGAGCGTGATGCCACTCCGCAGTGTGCAGCGCCTGGCACGGTTTGGGATGTTACAAAGCCACCCCATGAAGAGCTCTGCAATCACTCCTGGACATCAAGGGACCAAAGCCAGAATTATTGCAGTGCTGATATCATGTGTGATACACCAAGATCGGTTGGGATTGGTACATTGTGTTGGCCTCATTTTGCAGATGGAAACCCAAGGGTGGGTTACATGTTGGATCCCTGACCATGCTCGCGTAGAGTTCAGAACTGACTGGGGGCTGCAAGCCTTGCCCCTAGCTTTTCTCTGTTGTGGAATAGCTAGATGTTAGTAAGTGTTTCCTGTGCCAAGCAGTGTTGTAAACAGTTTACTTGTGTTATCATCAACTGGCTTAATCTTCAGATCATTTCCCCTCCATTTCACAGATGAAGAAACTGAGAAAAAAAAAAAATGAAGTAAGTAGCCCTAGATCAGAAAGTAGAGACTGAAAGGCAGGGCCCAAAACTGCAGACTTAACCAGCTCAGCTCTACAGTTCAAGTTCTTAACCATGATATTATCACTCATTCTAGGATATGGCCGAAGGACTTTAGTTATTCTGTAGCCTGGGTTTTGGAGCACCAATCTAACACTGCTCTAGTGGGATTATGTGTGTGTGTGTGTGTGTGTGTGTGTGTGTGTGTGTGTGTGTGTCTGTTTGTATACCTGACCCCAAGATCTAAGATTCCAGTTTCAAACCCATTTATCAGCATAAACATACATGCAGAAAATCCTCTAACACAATGCATATATATATATATATAGTAATTATGGTCTCTCTCTCTCTTTTTTTTTTTGTGATACTGGGGATTGAACTCGAGGCTTTGCACCAAGCCACAACCTCAGCCCAATAATTTTGGAAAATTTTGAGAGAGGGTCTGGCTAGTTGCTAAGTTGCCCAAGCTGGAGTTCAACCTCGTGGTCCTTTCGCTTCAGTCTCTTAAGTACTGGGCAGCCGGCAATGCCTGGCTCCAAGGGCTTATTTACAGAGGACCGTCAGATGTCTGGAAGCCAGGTCACTCTCACCAGCCAGGCGTTCTGTTTCCAGGACCACTCAGAGACAGCTGGCCAGAAGTCATCAGCGATGGCATTCTGCTCTTCCTGGACTGCACGGCAACGCCTTGGACCACTTGGCAAATCCATCTCTTGCAGCTACTTAGTTTCCTGCGTTCTTAAGATATGGATGTTTTAGTTTCCCTGTAATTTTGTAGCTCTGGGTTTTGCTACACTGGCCATTGGTTCAGACTAAACCAAACAACTGGGGACCATTAGCCATTTGGTGTTTTAAATGTAAAAGGACATTTGAACTACATGACAAATGCTGAAAAGCAAAGCCCATCGCACTGAGAGCATAAAGAAACTGTTTATAATGAAAAGGTGGTTACATTTTCAGTCAATCTATCACTTTAATGAGCTCTTTGCATTTCTTTGATTAATGCCCACAAAACAAGGGGGGAAAAAAAACGGATGTAATGGAAACAAAATGGTATATGGTCTTGGCTGCACAAGGGGGGATTTCTGAGTATTTTATTGGTATCCACCTTATATCACTGTCTTGAATGTATATGTCTGCATATTCCCTGGCATAGCGAACCTTTGGTTTACTGGAAATGTGATCCAGTATGAAAGAGGAGATCCTTATTAAGTGACAAAGTACCCTTTGTCATTTTTTGGTGGCAGCAAGGGTGTGTGTGTGTGTGTGTGTGTGTGTGTGTGTGTGTGTGTGTATGGGACTAGGAATCAAAAGTAAACAATAATGCAGTGTCTGGCCTAGCCACTGACATAATAAAAGGAGAAATCTAATAGGTATATGAAGATCAAGAAGAAAAAAATGGAAGATGTTTAAAAGCATTCAGACCGTAGTATATAGCACTTAGTGTAGGACTAGCCACAAGCAAAAGGAATAGGAAACTGCTGAGGAAGGCAGTGATGTGAAGAGACTAGCTACAGGGAGAGGTGCAGTCAAGGCAGACTTCCTGCAAGAGGTGACAGAGGTTCAGGAACTGGGGACCAAGCGGGGAGAATGGCAGAAGTGTGTAGGCTCAGCAGGCGCAGGCAAGAGTCAGCAGGCACCTCTCCTCTTCTGTCCTGTAAGCCAGCTCTGACTGCCCCTTCCTGCCACGGTGCATGGGGACTTGTGACTCTTCATGGACTCCTGACTGCTACTTAGGGCTGGACATGCACACTGCATATCCTCTACTCTGAGGGGTTCTTCTAGAACGATTGGAGGTCGAAACAGGAGAGACCTCAGAACTCCGAAAGTTCTCACTGGGTCTTATTTCATCTCAAGCCCTTTCTGGCATCTTGAGCTGGTCAGATCCTTTCTAAGGATCTCAGTCTATCAAAATGACCTTTTGGGGTCCCTCCAGAGCCATAAGCCATATGCCCTACTACATCACCAGTGGCTTTCAGCCCATACAGACCACAGGAGGTTTTGAGGTTTCAAGTTTTCTTTTATCAATTTTAAGCTGTTTCTTGGTGTACAAAGAATAATTACTTTAGGAAATTTAGAAACTCACATAAGAAAAATGAAGAAAATATATATTCTTTATATTATCAAACATAATAAAGTTGACATATTCATCATATTTCCATAGATATGAATACTTTACCTTCAAAAATGGATTATACATCATTTTTCTATGTCATTAAATGCTTTCCTGAAATTTTAAGACATGTACTTAAAACAATCTATCTTCTGAAATTTGTCATTCATTTTGTTTTTAGTTTAATGATGGATGAAAAAATATTATAGCCAAGTCATTAATGCAAGCAAATTATGGTTGTCTACATATTCTTAGAAATGAAATGGCTTGAGCCAAAGTGTAAATAAAATTTCAAGTCATCTAGGACAAAGTGTGTTGCATGTGGTCAAAGAATGTCTTATTTTTATGGTGCAAGATGAATTGGGGAAGCAAACGTCATTTGAGAAACTGTGAAAAATGCAGCGACATCATAAACTCTTAGGCAGATGAAAACGTGAACCCAAGTGAATGCTGGGTTTCTTTTCCAAGAAATCCACAGTTTTAGTTATGTCTAAGTCGTGACTCTCTTTGTTCTTTTCGTCTTCACTTCCTTTGTTCCTTCCTTCCATTAAGCAACCTGAGATGCAAAGTTTAGACTGCAAATTCTTTAAAATTTAGGAAATAGACTGTCTCCTTTCAGATCTGACTCTTGGAAGCATATTTGTTTCATATGTTTGAGATTTGTCAAAATGCTGAATATATCTTCTCTCAAGGTTTAGTGGGCCAGTGGTGGTAGAGAATTTCTGTTTCCTTGCCTTCATTTGCTTTGTGGTGGGTCAGACCCAAAACATTGCACCAAGAAAAAAAATTTCTCAGTTACTGCCCTAGAAGAGGACTTTGAGTATAAGTGACAAAAGTCCTAGTCAAAAAGGCATGCGTGTTATGAAAGTCATAAAGCTAGGGCGTTTGGGCTACAGGCACATCTGAGTCCAGAGACTTCCACACAGTGCAGCTGCCTCATTCTCCTCACCTCTGCCTTAATCTGCCCTGTCTAGATTCTCTCCCTTCCTGGCAAGGGGAAATCGTCACACCCCACTGATAAGCCTTCTAGCTTTGCACTTACAGCTTTTCCACATCTTTTACCTAGGCTCCTGGAGGAGTGTTGGATTGGCCCTGGTTTACAGTGGATAGGTCCATCATGATGAGGTCAGATTGATGGTCTTCTGAAACTAGATTCCCATTCATGTTGCCATTCCTGTGCCCCACTGTGGGGACAATATTGCCCCCTCTTCCACCTCCATGTAGAATAGACCGTGGGTATCAGGGGGTTGAAAGAGAACAGATAACAACAGATACGAATTATCCTAGTTCAGCTGCTGACTGCTGTTGTCATCTTGGAGCCAATAACTTCTCCTCGCTGAGCCTCAGTAGCTTCACCAATTAAAGTGGATGAGAGAAGCCGGGCGTGGTGGCGCACGCCTGTAATCCCAGCACTCGGGAGGCTGAGGCAGGAGGATTGGTGCGAGTTCGAGACCAGCCTGGGCTACAAAAGTGAGCTCAGGACCAGCCTCAACTGCATAGCGAGACCCTGTCTCAAAAAGACAAAATAATAATAATAATAATAATAATAATAATAATAATAATAATAAAGTGGATGAGAGGATTAGAAGATTTCTAGATCTGTGAGGTAGGACCTAAAAGGCACAATAGATATTGTCAAAGGGACAGAAACTGCTCAAAAGGAAAGAACAACTGGGATGGAGGATAGGAGAAAAGAAAGAAGGAATGAATATATCCTGTACTACTAATTCCTATTAGTTCATTGAAAGGAGCAGTGTTCATGTTGTTTGGTCAATCTTGCACGCCTATATCTGGTAATCCTAGCAACTACTTTGAAGATAACAACATGCAATATAATAACTATTGTTCATTTCGTATCGTCTTATTTTGAAATTCTGCATCATTTTTATTTTTTCATTATCTTTAAAATAAAACAATGAAAGTAATTTCTAAGCTCTTGTATCTCTAACTTGGCAAAATAGTCATCGCTGGATAACTGTGGCTTACATCCCGTGGAATCGAGAACTATCTGTGTGTATGATCCCCAGCCCCTATCTCTTTGCTCCGGGAAGCTCCAGCCATTTGCCAACCTCAGGAGTTACTCAGCATAAAGCAGATAACCACAGTCAATAACCAAGCCTTTCAGAAGTCTCCCTTTTCCTCCTCAGCCATGACCTCCGGCCAGCATCTGTGGAAAGTGGTCAGTTGGAGTAGCCCTTGGGCAGTGTCAGGAGAACTTGTCACTTTGGTAAATGCTGGCTTACTTATTCAGGAAACATGCTCAGCTTCCTGGCCTTCCTGACCTTGGACTCCAACTTTATGGGATGTCCTTGCTTCCAGCTTTGAAAAAAGTATTGCGAGGTTCAACTGAAGTTTTTCTCCTTTAACCAGTTTCTTCCTATATCTTTTGTAAGGCTCTACCCCCTGTGCATGGATGTTCCCCTCTAAGTTAGAAAGCGGTTATGCTACTATCCATGGAGTGCTCTTTCCTTGAGCTGCTAAAGAATTTGTTGGAATACATACTGCAGAAATAACTGCTGTGGCTATTACTGTAGTTGCTCAGGGGAGCTATTCAGATGCCTCATTTATTGGAGCTTAATAGATTAAAAGTCCAAATTGAGTCTCATGATATAAGCCTAATCAAGTTCTAATCTGCATAATTTTCCCATAAGCAGCAATGGGAAATTTGGATAATTTATGTTTCAGCAGTTGCCAATCATGTGTTAAATAGCATTGTTGCATTTACTTATCAAAATATTTTTTATTGATCTTCACTTCATCTGACATTTGGCTTTGGTTTTTTTTTTTTTCCTTGACATTAGCAGGAAATTTAATTCATCTCCTAGATGATGTAATATAAGATGTTTCTCTTGATTTTAACATATCTGTATAGATCATTTTTAACGGTGATCTTTCCCTTTTACAACTTCATATTGAATACCTGTCTCAGCAAACCTAGATGACTGGGCCTAATTTATTTCCCTAGTTTTACATAGCATATGGATTTCTAACCATCATTTATATGCACACAATAAAAGATAATTTGGCTCGCCATTTGAACCAATTCCTTTATGTTAAATCTAGGGGTGTGGGGGAAGCACTTACTTTCATTTCTCCACCTAGTATAGGGGAGATGATTGATAAGAATTTCCATCTCCCTCTTTCCATGAAAAGGCTTGGGGATTTAACTAGTGAAGATTTAGAAAGTACTTTATGTTTCCCCCATGGAAAAGTACTGTAATAAAGCATTTATTATATGTACTGAGTTGTGCATGCTGCTGTACTAAAGTGAGTTAAGCCTAACTACAATGGGTCCCAGTTGTTGTCTGCTATTGTTTAAAAGTGAAAACAATAAAAAGTAAGGCTGGGTTGGACCTCAAACTTCTTTCCTTCCTGAGAAAGGAGAGTGCCATGCAAACAGGGCCTAGAGCATGTGAGGTGTGTGGTGATCCTGAGCTCTCAGTCCAGCTGCTTGGCTGTGGCTCTCCTATGTGCAATTTATCTAACTGCCTTTGCTTGAGAAAGCTACTTGATTGTTCTGTATCTTATTTTCCCTTTCTTCAAAATGGAAGTATGGACGGTGGCTCCATTTACAGGGTTATTATGAGGAGTGAATGAGGTGGCCTAGGAAAACCTTTAGCATAGTCTGGCATATAATACAGCAATACAGGTGGTGTTTTAGAGGAGGTCTAGAGCTAGTTTGGTTGGCTTCAACTCCGAGATCTGCTAAGTAGCTCTGCACCCCTGGGCGAGAAGCTACCTCTGTTCTTCAGTTCCCTCATTGACTCAGTAGTAATAACCACTTAGGATGGTTTGTCCTGTTACGTAGAATATTCAGTACACGGTAAGAACTCAGTACATGTTGACTACTAATTTTTTTCCTTGAGGTTCTATCTCAGTACCAGTTCTTTATTTTCAATTATGCTAATCAGTCTAGCTCTCGAGCATCATCCATGCCTTTGCTGTGAGCTCCATAAGGACCATGACAGTGAGCTTTTATCATTTTCAGCTATACTTAGATCTCCATAATCCCAGGGGCCCTTCCTAGTCTTCCCCTCTGGGAGAACTTATTTGGGCCATTGCTTTACCTGTCACCATACGGTGTGTGCATACAGGAGGTATCTAAAATAATTAGTATAAGAAGAAGCCTTGGTAATCTCTGTCCCTGTCTTGTCTCCTACTACTCCTCAGGATAGGCCAAGTGTCTGTGACACATTCTTTAATTCCAAGCCATCCTAACCAAAGTACTGTTGTCTGAATCTTTCTTTCAATCTTCTCCTTACTTCTCCGGCTGATGTTTAAGTCTGCCAGTCTCTAGGCTAAGCAATAGCATGAAAAGAACAGCAGGCTTTTCTGATTGTTTCAACTGAACGCAATAGCATTGCCTGCGGTCAAGAACATGGATGCTGGAAAAGAGCCCACCCCCCCAACGAAAGCAAGCAAACATACCTTCAATTAATTAAAAGAGGTGGGAAATAAGTCTAGAAAAGGGAAGTCTTCGGATATATTCTGCACTTATTACAAGAAATTAAGAACCTTTCTTCATGAAGACCAGCCAATAGCTTTCCAACACCTAAAGAACAGCCCACGCCTCCCCATTTTCAGGCCTTTCCTTCCCTCGATAATTTGCATTGAATTTTTATTCCAGGACTGATGTGATTATTTCTACCAAAACATACATGCTTTGCTCTCATGTTAATTTTCCCAAAATTTTTTATGAAAAAATTTTAAAAATCTCCCAAACCTCCTCTATCCATGCATGGTTAAGGGGGTGGTAATGAGTGCTCTAACTATGCACGAATAATTATTGTTTGCTTAATAACATGTTTACATTGGCAGCCAGAACTTTGGAGTCCTTGCTTCACACTGGGCATTGTGCGTCTCTCATTAGCCTCACAGCTGCCTTCCATAGGAGATAATTTTGGCTCATGAATGAAGAGACAGAAGCAGTGGTTAGAATTATGTGGCCGAGCCAAAATCTGAACTCAAAAAAGTCTGACTTTGAGCCCATGCTCTGAACTATCCCATTCTTTCTTCTTTATATGCCAGGCATTTGTAGATAATTTGGAAGTTCCAAGAAACAGAAAGCCCAACTTCTGGCCTAAAGTTCTACAGGACGTCTAGAATGAGACACTTGGCAGGAGTCAGTGCAGGTCGGGGCACTTGCGCCTGATGAAAATGAGTAGATAAACAACGTCTATCACATCTGCTAGCAAAGACTGGAATGGGAAAAAGCCTTCTGTTTCAGGACATGAGGTGGTCTTTGGGAGTCGTTTTGATCTCAGTATTTGCCTCCCATGGCCATGCTCAACCGAGAGTAATAGGGATGGGGACCATTTTAACAAGATCTTGGGCTGTAGATGCACTAAGTTTAACTCTTTCCCGAATTGAGGACTCCTTGTTCTACTTACCTAATGCAAATACTCTTTTGGCATAATAAAAGGATATTTCTAAAACTAATTGCCCAAGTATTAGTCTAACCATTCCTCAGAATCACTGTTCCATAGATGTAGATCCTTGAGGAACAGTGCCATGTCATTCTGCTCACACAGAGATTCAAAACACAACTATAACAAAAAATGGACCTCCCCAGCCACTATACTTCAGTGTCTTAGTTGTCCAGGTAATGGTGTCTGTTCCAGATTCTTTTCTTTCTTTCTTTCTTTCTTTCTTTCTTTCTTTCTTTCTTTCTTTCTTTCTTTCTTTCTTTCTTTCTTTCTTTCTGCAGAACTAGGGATTGAACTCAGGACCTCGTGCTTGCCAGGCAAGTGCTTATTCTACTGAGCTAATTCCCCGGGCCCTGTTCCAGGTTCAATTGCTTCTATCTCTTAGAAATTGCTGGTCACTGTGATGCATAACTGGTCATAGCGATATATATTTTATAAACCAACCCCCAATTGACAAGCCATCCTGCCTCTTTGCTTTTGGCTTGCTTATCCATTATAAGTCCCGGACCACCAGAGAGCAGGGCCTGATATCTGGGCATGATCCTGATCAGTGCATGTCGATGCAAATAAATCTGCCTCCACATCCTGGATGTTTGTTGTGCTGGCGTTTCTGCTTTCCCTCCTATAACCCAAAGTATATCTTCTGCTGCCAGAAGAAAAGGTTGAGAATGAGACAGCAGAACCATTGGTACAACGGAGACCCGCTCCTTTCCCTGTCTTGACTCTGATGAGTGAAGAAGATGCCGTGTCTTGACATCCAAGACCAGATTGCCTCATCCCTTTAAAAGGAAAGCTGCTGGATTTCTCTTCTCTGCAAGATCAGCTAGGGAAACTGGGTCAACCTAACATCTCAGGCCATAGTTTTCTTATATTAGGAACCCTGAGGGGGGAAAAATGATAGTAATAATAACTTTTTATTTCTCTTTAATACAACCCTACACTAAGGGGAAAAGTAAGTCTTTTTCTTCTTAACACTTTCTTTAGAAGTAGCCAAATAAGAAGAAGCATTATGGTTGCTGAAGAGTTCTTGCCAGCCAAGGCCTCCTGTTCTGGAGTCCTGCATGGGAAAGAGACAGACCTTCCACGAAGGAGTGTGTTTGGGCCTCTCACTCTCACCCTAGTTTGTCAGTTGCAAATAGTAATGGAGCCAAGCTTGGTGACTGAAGGAGAAAATGGAATATGAAAGCAAAATGAAAGAGGCCTATGAAGCAAGCATGTCATTTCTAAATGAAGGTTTCATGCAAAGGAATTGAGTCTCTTCACAGCTGAAAATGGAATCTTTAAATAAGATAAAATGAAAGGATGTTGTGTCTTGTTGCCGGTTCTGTAATGAAAAACAGTTTTCCTAATATGGTGTGACCTGCATTTTGGGTGCTATTCCTTGACGCACAAACCCGTATTTTCTCAAGTCAGCATTTGATGATGGATGTCAAAATACAGGCCATGTATTATGCATATAGCATTACCGATTTAAGGTGTTTACTTGTCAAGTTGAAGAAATTCACAAACGTCACATCCACCGAATCTGCACAGCTGTCACCTGCAGTTTTTCATGCCTTTGAGTGAAACTTCTGATGAAAACAGTTTAGTTTTCTCCTTCACTAAGGGGAGGGAAACAGCCCGCATTTACAATGCATGCCCATGGTTACATGGTTGATCAAAAAACATAGTTTCCACAGGTTAGGAAGATAAATACTATGACATCATTCAAAATGACTTATCAATGTTCAAGGTATGTTAATGGGAAGAATTAAATTAAGTGCAATCAGGGAATCAATAATAAGTAGAACTTTGTTCCTAAAACTGGCACTTAATATGAAATAAATACACAAGAAAGCAAAAGATAAGAAACTCTTATGTTTCTCTGGCATTTATGTGCATTATATGCCTCCCAAACAACAGGCAATTACTGAGCACTTGCCATTTCATTCCTGATTCACACACAGTCAAAATGCCAGATTTGGCCCAATCTTACCTCATTCCTGGGGAGTATGGCAGGAATATGGTCACGTTATCAACTTAGAACTTTGTCCAGGGAAACCTAGCAGTGATAGGCCCCCAATACCTTGACAAGTGCATGTAGCAATCCACTGAGGACAGAGATCACAGTCACCAGAGTGGCTGAGCACAGTGCGTCCTCTGTGGTGAGGGAACAAATGGAGCCTTGCTGCCCATGTGGGGTCTGTGGTTCCAGTCCACTTGTGCTGTTCCTCATGTGGAAAAGTTAATTTCTATCCAACAAACGTACATGGCAGGCAAGTGTCTGAGGAGTCCACATCTCTGCAAAGAAGCACCCACAGGCTTAGCTGGGATAATTTCTCATTCTTACTGAACCTGAAGTCGTGAGGGGCCACCTCATCCTAACAGGTAAGGAGGGCTTGGTTCTTGAGGCCCAAAGAAGCCCAGAGTACAAGATCCCAAGCCAAGCAGTCATGTTCCAGCTTCCTTGTGTCCACCGGTGCACCCTCTCTTTGTCCCTTTTGGGCTCAAGATGTTCAAGGAGTCACTTTAAGATAGCAGTATGCACATCAGTCAAGAGGATTTGAGCAGCAAGTAAAAGAAATCTCTTCATTTTGGCTTTAAAATACTATACTGTGTATATGTAGAAGTGTTATACTGTGTGCACATGTGTGTGTTTATTACGAATTCATTCATTCATTCACTCATTCATTCCTATATAAGAATACTATAGAATGTTCCAGGATGTTTTCCTAAGAAACTCCCATTCTTTCTACTACTCGGTTCACCCAGTATTGTCAGGGGGATTTTTGTACTTGAGGATGTTCACTTTGCTGGCACTATGGCCGCCAAGGATTGGCATTACCTGTTGTAGGCAGTCATACATAAAGCAGTAACCAGAGGGGTAAGAGGCTCTCTTCCACTATGCCTTTTCAGAAGAGAAGGTAGGAATCCCTAAAAGACCCTAAGCAGAGCTCATCCCCCATCCCGCTAGCCAGCACCCAGTTTTGCAGCCCACTCATTGGCAAGAGGATCTGTGATCAGCGGGTTCAAGGTGGCTGCTGGGAAAGCTCAGGTTGTAGTGTGGTGACCGCTGCACATCCCACTAGCTTTGAGGTTGGCTGCTGTTGTGGGGGTGCGGGTAGAAGCTGGGCCTCTGTCCAGGGTTCGTGTCCACGGTAGCCAGTGCTCCCACAGTTGTTGTGGCTTGGGAAGAGAAGAAGAGCGAGTCTAAGAGTCTAATACCTGCCCAGAACTGATGCTTATTGTTCTGCTTGCGTGTCTGACCATTTCATGTGTCACGTGATCTTGTTATAGGCACATCCTTCTGTGTGCCAGGGTGTAGAAAGGCGTCAAAATTTGTGAGCAGGATAGATACCTGGTACAGTCTGGGCATTTTAGAGAACTAGCAAAGTGAGTTAGAAGCACTTACTTGCAGTAGTTTCCTCCTCCTCCTCCTCCTCCTCCTCCTCCTCCTCTTCCTCCTCCTCCTTCTTTAATATATCTCTTTAGACTTTATCTTGGAAATGTGGATTGTTGATCTATAAATAATGTATTTTTTTTTGCATTGTGTGTAGACCGTACTCTTATTATTTCCAAATTATCCACTTCTCTAATTTTCTCCCTCTTGTTTCTTTCCCACTAGGATTCACACCTCCAGGAATGGATAGAACTTCTCCAGATAACAGCCCAGTGCACGGGATGTTACGCCAACCATCCATCACGACTGGGGTGAACATCCCCATCATCACTGAACTAGGTAGGAGCCACTGTCACTTCTAAGGGGTGGAATTTTCCTTTCTCTTCGAGATCATGCAGGATACGAGAGATTGGCCTATGCCTTAGCCCTTTAGACCAACCTCAGTGGGGTTGGTTTGGGGAGGTTGCAGGTGGACATGGGTAACAGGACAGATCAACTGAAGGAAAAACTGATCTATCTTTCCTTTGGGATGAATAGACAGTTTCCTTAATGCTGGGCACTGTTCCAAAGGAGCATGAGGTGATGATGGCTTTGAAAGGGGGGGCATATACTTGTGAAAGGCAAAGAAAAGAGCAATGGCTTAGACCCTGGGTTCTTTCTGGTGACTTTTCATGGGCACACTTACTGAGTGTTCTTTGGCCCGCTCCTAGCATCTAAGCCCCCTGCTAATATGCAAAGCCCCAGGTCTATGCCAACCCCACTTAGAGAACTATTTGAGGTATTGGTCTAATGTGGAACGACTCTGCATTCAGCCCTTTCACCTTGAACTTCTCAGCCAAAAGCCATTTTAGGCCAATGGCCACTCTGCTCCAAATAGTGATGGAATTATGAGTTCCATAATCATTGGCCAATGGGAATCTGTTTTCTTGGATTGGGCCAATAGGAATTCAGTCCTGTCCATGTCACACCCCACTACTTTGTGAATTTACAAAACAACGTTTTTCCCCCAAGACTAATGCAAGCTTCCTATGGTCCTGGGTGTCTAAACTTTAGAATTATTTCCTGTTTTTCCCTCACTGTTTTCTTTTTCTGTACTTTCCTCCAATCCCTCTCCCCAACCCTTAAATACCATATCCCAATTAGCTAAACCGGGCAAGTTGCCTTTGGTATCTGTCAATCAGGAAAAAAACAGTGGGACGCACATTCTAATGATAACTGAACTGGGTAAGAAGCACTGTTTTCCTTGACATCAGTATCTCCTTTTGTTCTGCTCTTGGTGTTTCCAACTATCATTGGCTTGTTGTTTATTTCACCGGCTGTAACAGAAAGGCTACCCCATGGCACTGCTTTGAATGTGTTTTATTTGTGGCTCTGGTTGGAATCGACTGTCTTGTTCTGGCCTTTCTTAATGATTTTTCTCCGACACAACATCAGTAAACCTTTGATCACGCCCATCTGACCTGGCAGCTGTTTCCAAAGCATCTTTGCTCCAATTCATTTTCTGTGGCCCAAGCCCCTTTTTTTTTTTCTTCCATGCATGCCCCTGATCCCCCACCTTCTCCCTGTATTCCTCTTCCAACACACTGTCAGTTTGACTGACATGTCTTCACAGCTCTCAGAGGAAGTCAAAAGAGAAATATAAAAATTTTAAGATAAGAAACCTAAGACGGTACCTTCCCTCCAGCTGTTTATTTTCCTTTATACTGACTTTATTTGTGTTTTTCCCCCTACTAGGCCCTTTTTCAGAAGCTCTGGTTCTAAAGCCATAAAAGCACTTAGTCCTAGGGGACCCTTTCTTACTAAAGCCAGATTTCCAGAAGGGTGCAGCTGACAAATCTCATAGTCCTGCACTCTGACTCTACCTCCCTGGCCCAGGGCCCTCTCTGGGAGGTTCACAGCGGATTCCTCTGCCAGATAAAGGCCTCTAGTCATGACTGCATTTGTCAGGACCTTCCATGGTTGCCATGACTTGGTTAATAACCCCATGAAGGGCACCCATCAGCAGCCAGTCTCCAGGTTGGGCATTGATCTTCTAAATAGAGACAGTGAGAGTGCAGCTTGCCACAGGAGTAGTTGGAGAGGCAGGAGGCACCTGCCTTTGAAAGACTGAGAAATGAAATGAGCGCTCCATTTTCTTGGCCCAAAAGTATATTTCAAAATAAGAGAGCGGGCTTTTAACACAGTGCGTTTTGCTCATGAGATGTCTAGAGACGAAGGAGTAAATTGTCTACCGTTGAGCATTGCATTCCCGTAGACGTGGCTATTTATCAGTGCAGATTCACTTAGGTCAAGGGTGTTGCACTGTTTTCTGCTTCTAGCCATAGGAGAGGAATCTTTTTCATGTTTAGTGTGGTTGGCTGGAAGCCTGGGCTTTGAAATTGGTCTTGTCAGAACCATAGGGCTGTAGAGACTCAGGGAGCTCCCAGGGACCAGACCACTGGTGAGAAATTCATCCAAACATCTCCATCCTGAAAACCAACAGCAGCCTTCAAAACATCTGTGCCAAGAATTTTTTTTTTTCCATTTGGAATTCATGTGCTCAGTAATTAGGAAATCCTGTTTTGTGATGAGTGCGAGAGGAAAAAAAAAAAAAGCTCAGTGCCCCAAATCTAAGACCACAGTTCAGGTGCTCAGTAAGCATAACTGATTCTCCTTAAGCTTCGCTCTCTTGAGATTTCTTGTGTTCTCCGAGCCTCCCTGGGCTTGCACTGCTCGTATCTTTTACCTAGCACCTATTTCGCTAGCAACCATTCTCTAAGAACTTTTATCATATCACCTGCCACAAGTATTTACTGTTTACCTTCCTGTTCTGAGTTGTGTGCTGTATTACACCTGGCCAGCAAAAGGACCTTGGAAAGACAGAACCAAGACCAAACAAGTTTTTAAACTATGTAATATGGCCAGCTGTTGTAGCACACTCCAGTCATCCCAGCACTACAGAGGCTGAAATGAAAGGATCGTCATTAGTTCAAGGCCAGCCTAGGCTACATAGTGAGCTCAACACCAGCCTGAACCACATAGCAAGATCCTGCCTCAGCCTCCCCAAATCCAAATATTAAAAGACCCCTATATAGTATATGCCAGTCTTTATCTACCTTAACACTTGCAATCCATGCTACCATAGCAAAGAGTCCTAAAAGTTCCAGAGGCCAAAGATTGTTTAAAGCTGTCTGACTACTTCCTAATTATGGTCAGCCACATACAGTTTGGGACTGTGCTTTCATCCTGTGTTTAGAACTCACATAATCACTGTTCTGTGAAAGGGGCCTTCAGTAAAGCTGACTGTTCTCTTTCTGAGACTGCGGAATCCCAGAACAGTGCTAAGATTGTCACTGAACCTTAGCTAGAGCCTTGGAGTTCTTTACCAATGGTCCCCCTTGTCACTGCAAATTTGGATTCTTCCCTCCTGGCAGGAGCCACTTTGCCTCTCTGTTATGAAACCATCCCTTCCCCATCTCTTGAAAAGAGGTGACAGATGTTGCTTCCTTTGGCGTGTTCATGATTGGTAGCTATTATACACACACTGCACACCGTTGTCAGCTGACACTCGGCGATTAACAGAACAGAAGCACTAACACAATATAAATTGCTAAAAGTCAAAATTAAGTTGAATCCAGTCTGACGTCTTCTTCACTGGCTTCATTCGCAGTTCTAGAATGGAGTACCACCCAAGCCCCAAATGGTTCAGACTGGGCAGGTCATAGTAGTAGCTAGTCGAAAAGAAGTGGTGGAGGAAGCAGACGTGAGGCGCCAAGTCGCTCTGATAGGTGACAGGTTGTGTTTGTCTTACGTGCACCTGGTTGTATCAGTTCATCACTTGTGGCTCCTTGAGAGGTGGCTTCTTGTTACAAGAGGGCACTGTAGTTTGTTCAGACCATCAAGTAAGGTCATAGTTCCCTACGTTTGAAGACGCACTGGGAGGAACTTTAAATATCTACGGATGCGTCTTTCCTCCAACCTTCACTCACTTTAATAGGACAAGCAGAAGAAAGTGAGGAAAATGTACCATTTGAAGGATTTCGAAGCGAATATTTAATGTTCTTGAATGAGGGAGAGGGACACTGGGCATTTTCATGAGATAGATTCATAGATATTGAATGTCAGAAAAGCATCGTGTCATAGCTCTGCCTGCTGGCGCCCAGCGTGAGCCACGTGCGGGGCCAGACTCTCCAGGCATGATTGCAGGAGCCTGCAGACAACTTTTTTTGAGGGAGCTGCCTTAAAAATCCCCATTTTAGTGAGAAGGAATCTAGGGTTAGGATCAGAAAATGCTTCGCTCGAGAAAATTGGTAATAGAGTCTTGAGTCAAAGCCCAGTTGTCAAAGCCTGGATTTTGTACTTTCTTCCAGTAGCTTACAGCTCACATGTTGCTGAAACAATGGGGACCCAACACAATGCACTGTGGGAACTTGGAGCGAAGAATTCCCCTGTGAGAGTCTTCCTGGAGGGAGAAACGTTGGTGTCATGGGAAACTAATTCCACACTTAGCCTTTTATTGTATTATCATTTATTCTGCCTCAGACAATAAACAAACAAAAGGTTTTCTTTTTTTAAAAAAAGAAAAGTTTTCAAGAAACTTATTGTAAAAAATTAAAACAATAACTCCAAGAAAGAGAATTCGCAGCTGATGCATTTAGAAAGGAATCAGGGAAAGGAAATCTCATCTGTTCTCTTTCTAAAAGCATGACAGTTATTCCAGAAATCACAAGTGCTCCTCTTCCCACTGCCCCCCCCCCACTTCCTCCTATTACTTGTTCTGCAAAAGTGATAATTTCTGAAGCCAAGTTGGGAATGGAAATTAATTTGTCATTTAATTTTTAATAAGTTAAAGACATCTGAGTGACACAACTGTTCAGTCTGCACGTGTGTGCAGAGGGGCCCTTGAGGAAGCCTCAAATGGAAGTGAAACCCAGCATCCAGGGCTGCATCTGCTTAAGTAGTAGCACAGAGGAAGGTTGAGCTGTTTAGAAAGGGCCAAGAGGGACATGGGTGTAACCTTGCAGCTCACAGTGCGGGAAGTCAGTCTGCGGCAGGAGACAGTGAGGCCTCCGTCGCTCTTGGAGGTCTCTGAGTGTCCAGCAGTCAGATTCAGGAGCCAGGGACACCAGGCCGTACACAGGACAGGCTGCAGGTCACACCCAAGGGCGACACCTTGCAACACCTTCGCTATGCTTCTGTCCATTGTTCTCTCCTCTAAGTTGCTTCCTTTTCTTTGTGGCTCGGTCTACCATCCCAGCATGGCTGCTTGTCATTGAAATATGTCCATTTATCAAAGGACTTGGCTACCAAACAATCTTCTGAAATGTTTTTCGGTGATGATTGTGAAACTGTACCAAATGACTGGCCATTGCTGTCCACTAGTCCTTCAGCAGCCCGCTGTGGGGCCAGCCTGCTTGACAGCATTGCTCTCCAGGTCTTAGAAGTTTGAACAATCCCACAGGAGCAGTCCATTGAGTCCCACTGTCCCCGACCCCCAATCCAAAGATCCATCAGCACCTTCCACATGCTTTTATTGCCTTTGTAGTGACTTCAGTGTTTCTAAACCAGTCATCTGGTCTTTCTATGGCTTCCCTGCCTGCGTGAGGTCTTTGGGACTAATTTTTTTTATACTTCTTTTTTTAGTGAATGATACCAATGTTCAGTTTTTGGACCAAGATGATGATGATGACCCTGACACAGAACTGTACCTCACTCAGCCCTTTGCGTGTGGGACCGCGTTTGCCGTCAGTGTCCTGGACTCCCTCATGAGTGCGGTGAGTGATCCAGCTCTCTTCTGCCCCCTTGATGGGCAGAGACTATGCCAGTAGACTGCCTCTGACTAAAATTGGTCCTGGAGTGGCATGTGGGTTCATCTCAATTGTTCCAGTGCAATCCACTTAAGAAAGACCCAGGGAATTAGGCATATTTCTGAATGTGTCTGTGTGGGCTGTGGACTCCCAACTTAGGTGCGGCATGTGGTCCTTGGCCTTTTCCTCTGTGGACTATTTTCCTACTCTGCCTCCTTAATTCCGCAAATTAAGCCCTGCTTTTACCACACCCTTCTTCCATTACTAACCAGTCTTGGAGCTGGGCGACCATGGACTGGATCTTCCCAAGCCATGAGCTGGATTAAACCTCTCCTTTAAATTGCGTGTGTCTGCTATGGCATTTCAGTGAGAGAAAGGATGCCTCATGCAGGAGGATAACAAAAATGCCACGAAGTTCTTGATTTTGATGAGTGTGTCAGCATTAACCAGATGGCCCCACAGATGAGCAGATATTTGTTTATCAAATCCTGATAGTGTGAGGAAGGCAGGCAGATGATGACCAGGTTTTGAGGAGCAGAGAAAGAGTCTCCAAGGAAGTGATACCAATGTTAATGTTAACATCTGCACATACAGAGGGGAGGTTTTGTGGGGAGGAGTATTTTCTGAAGGAGAAGGGAAGAAGATCACAGCTTGGGAGAGGGGCTGTGGGGAAACTATCTTGGAGAAGGCAGGTATGAGATGGATCACAGGGAGAAAGGGATAGGAAAGACTAGCCAAGTCAGCCCTGTAGGACCACCAGATCTCTTATGGTTTTTGTTTTCCTCAGTGAGGAGACAGGAAAGGCTTAAAGTTGGAGAGTGGTCAACTCAGGTATGCATCATAAGGGAAGTACTTTGGTGGGTCTGTGAATGGTGGCCCAGTGGGGTGGGATGACAGCAGGAAGTCTGAATGTGTCACTTACTATATCTTGGACTAGGGTAGAGATGGATGGATTTGAGTAGTATTTACTAGTAAAATTGATAAAATGTGGGAATAGACTGAATATGAGCAGAAGGTAGAGAAGATAGCATGGACCCACTAAGTCCCTTTCTATGGAGGTATCATACTCAGGTGAGTGACAGGCATGGGGAGAGACCTGGCCAGTTCTCTGTTGCAGAGAAGGGATCGGGGTTCAAACTCATGACCTTGCACTTCCCAGGCAAGCACTTATGCCATGGAGCTATCTCCCCAGCCCCCTCTGGCTGTTTTGAATAGCTTTATTTGGATCAAAGGATCAAGGTCTTTATTTTCTCATTATTGCAAGGAAAAGCCAAATAACAATTAAAAAAGTAGATCCTAGCTCAATGGAACCATCTTCCACTGCAGAAGGGAAAAGCAGACGCATAGCATGGGTCGTAGCCTGCATGTTGTGAGGTATTCCCACTGAGCGTCTTTGTTTACTAAATAGAAAATCCTCTTTATCTTGGAGTTTTCCAATTCACAATTTGTGAAAATGCAGAAATAGGCTGGATGAGAACTGACCTTTGGAGAATCCACGTAAAAGAGTTTTATTGAACACATTAAAACCATAAACATAACTCAGAGAGGTTTTATACACATACTTTTCTGAAACTGCTTAAGGAGGTTATTCTCCTGAAGGTGTTAAACAACTGATATGCTAATTATGCATTATTCTCATCTATTCATTAAAACTAATCCCTGAAGGGCCTTTATTTGAAGAAAGAAAGAACAGAGTTTTTACCCACTCATCTTAGCTATTCTGTATTCCTGAACATGGCCTGATTGCAAACACTTTAGTTAAAAACCAGAATTATGGATTTAAAAGTAATTATGAAATAACGTTCATCTGCATCAAGGTTGATGGGCTTCACACCATGCCAGTGCTTAAAGCCAACAAGGAAAAAAGATGGTCTCTAGAAGGGCTCTCTGGTGTGCTGGGGTGCATTCCTGGCCTGATAGCAGCGGCGCTCACTGGGTCGCCTTTCCACCTGCTGATGGTGTCGCGCTCAGTTTGGGCTCAGGCCTTGATCGGGCCAGAAGGGATAACAGAAGATACAGAACGTGTTTACCAAGTGCCAGTTTCTCTGCAATAAACCTCGTAGTGTCCAAATCCAGCTTCCAACAGATTTTTGTAATTCATCTCTTTAGAAATGTCATTTTAATTCTGATCTCATTAGAGAGATTGTAGAAGACTGTTCTTGCTAAGAAATGATGGAGTTGTTTACAGTAGATTTTTTTTTTCTGAATTACGAGATACCCTGTTACCATTGTTAAAAAAGATAAATTTATTAAGTTATTTATATTTGTACATATCACATATGTAATGTATTCCAAGAAAGACCAGCTGTATATTTTGCAAGGCTCTTTTATTTATAAATTATTAAGAATGTGAAAACGGTGACAGCAAAGCATTAAACCAAGTTGGGGTTGCTTCAGTGCAGACCTTAGGTACCCAGTGAGGTTGAACGCCTGTGAAGCTAGCCCACTGTCAAGGAAGTAACAGACAACTTTGTCCTCGACAAAGAGAGGGAGGCCTGGGCCTGTGGGGTGGAGGTGGGGGCCCAGCTGGGGTCAGGCTGCCCATGGGTCTGCCTAGAGCATCACTAAGGAATTAGTTCCTGGATACTCAGACAAAAAAGGAAAATGAATTGGCCAGAAGTAATAATAATTTTTAGAAGACAATTCATAAAATGAAATGCAAATGCAAATGTTTGGGACAGGGTGGCAAGTGGTCTGAAAGGAGTATTTCACTGTGTCCTCTCTTTGGAGGGAAAAAGGAGTCAGGAATCTAGTACCAATATTGTATTTATCAGCAGCAGCAGCCTTTATTGAGTGTCCTGAGGTACATGAGGCCTTCTACCTATGCGATCTGATCTGTTGGCCAACAATGTGAGTAAATATAGTATAAATATTAAAGCAAGGGCCAGGGAGGTTGTTCACTGAAATAAGCATTCACCTGGCAAGCTTAAGGTCCTGAGTTCGATCCCTGGTACAAAAAAAAAAAAAAAAAATTAAAGCAAAAATGATCTGACGACAGTGACTTTCCACATCCACAAAATGCCTCTCAAGCCATCTGAGACCTTATTTTTCACTCTCTAGGATGTGCAAGTCCCACAGTAAGGGTTTCAGTTAAGACTATTTCACCAGACCCACCTGGATCTAGACCTTTTTGATAGAGCATTGCCTTGACTTCTTTGAGTTCTACCTCAACTCTAATTTGTGAACAAGATCAATTGCCCAGGCAGTAGCTCGAAGGAGCTTAAAAAGGCTGGCAGGAATATAAAGTGAGAAAATGAGGCTCCTCCGCGCAGCAGGCGCCAGAGGTGAGCTTCCGTGGCAGGCATCTGCTCCCCAGTGCCATCACAACATCCGCACACAAATCTCTCTTGGTGCCGACGATCTCCTCTCTCTAGCACTCCTCCCCAAATTGCCATTTAATCATGTGTCTAAACATCCCCTGAATATTGTCCTTCATAACTCAACTCCTGCTGCTTACTGCTTCATTTGTTAAGAGAATAATGTTTGGATTCATCAGAGGCATTCCTGGAACAGATAGGGATGTTACAGACACGGCCTTGTGGCTTCAAGCTGCAGATCAAGGGCAGAAGCCCAGGATGAGAAGGAGAGAGTAATTATGCGTATGAGTACATGCCTCCAGGAAGACGATCGCAACTTAGAGACGCGTTCTTCAAGATGCTCCCAGCCCAGCTCACTGCTCTCTCCCACCCCCACGCCACTCCTACGTGGTGAAAGGAAGCCTGTCTGTGTTTGGTACTAAAACCTGCATCTGTGTATTCTGATTTGTTTCCCACCGAGCTACTCCTTCTTCCCAAGAACAGTCCCAGTTTATGGCCCGCCAGAATACACTGGAAAGAAAAGGTGAGACCAAGAGCCAGCCCGCTTGGATGCAGAGCCCAGCACCCCCATTTCCTGGCTCTGTAGGCTGATCCTCCCTGTGCCCCTCTTCTCATCTTTAGAATGGGGGTGATAATCTGACAATCTGTACTTAGCCCATGGGATTGCAAGAGGAGTCAGTGGGTAAGGCTGTAAAGCGGTCAGGGTCCTTCTTAGCCCACAGCCAGCTCTGCATATTTGTTGTTGTGACTGTCCTTAGCTTATGCATTTATTGGGTATTCCATGAATGCCAGGCATTGTTCCCATGCTGTGGATTCATCATGAAGAAGAAAGACTCTGCTCTCCTGTTAACTAAACTTGCCTGTTAGTGCGCTAGGTTAGCTGGAGATAGTAATCATGTAAGAGAATACGTGAGCAACATCACATAAGGAAAATGGATTGGAGAACATAAACTTTGGACTCTTTTGCATCAGGCCATAAATTAGGCCTGGTTGATCAGCAGCTCTCATGTGTCTCTTCCACCGTGTGGGGCTCAGCTGTGTCCAACTGTTAAATAAGAACGTAGTAGCACCCCTTGATGGCTGTAGGGTAAGTGGGGAGGACAAAGACATAGGCAGGATCTTTCACTGAGCAGATGCGTGTAACTACATAGACTTGATAGCTACACATACGCATATCCATGTTTGTACATGCACTCACGGCCTTCCTTTTCCACACCCATGTACACACACATGTGCACAGCTTAAAGTGATAGGATTTGGAGGTGATATGGGTAGATAAAGTAGGAATATCCAGGAGAAGCGTCTTTGCATCCTCAACTGTAACATTAGAGATCTGGTCTGGGCTTGCCAGAGGTGGGCGGTCATATGCTGATAACTGGAAGATGCGCCCCTCTGGACAATGGGTCCACATGATTTGCTGTCTAAGCTGTGCTATCAATAGGTCTAAGCCCCAGATGGGTGCATGGAGAAAGCAGTGCTTTCTCAATGCAAGTTAGCCAGTCATATGATTCCAGAGCCATGGCCCTGCTCCTTCTGCTGCACCTGACAGCATCTCTCTGTCCTGCTCACAAGGAGCCGGCAGTGCCCTGGCTGTGCCAAGGGTTGGTGGCTGTGTCCAAGTGACAAGTGTGGATGCTCTGTTGGACTCAAGGGCATACCTCTTGGCCCCATTAAGCCTAGGATCACAAGAAAAATATCCAATCACTCTCATCCCTCATGAAGGAAAAATACTAAAAATAAAACCCGCACCATGAAAACTAGCAAATATAAAAAATGGCAGCATGACATGGAAAATGACAATTTTAGAGCAATTATAAACGAAAGGCAGAGTGCCATTAAAGTTAAGGCAATGTTATTAAAAGATGTGTTAATTTTCAGTTAAATTTTCTATAAAAGACCAATTAGTTTAAAAGGCTTGACAGCATTAACTGTGAAACATAAGCTCCGGTAATTATACTTTAAAAAAATAGAAAGAGGAAGATGCTCTAGTGTGGTGGCGATGCACGTGCAGAGGAGAGCCGCAGTTCGGGCTAGGTGGCGCTGCGGGCTCAAATTTCCTGCCAGGTGTCTGTCTTTGGCCCTTGTGCCAGCCTTGCCCAGTTTCCTGTGTCCCTGGACAGGGCCTGAGACGCACCCTACATTAGAGGCCAGGAGGCCACACCTATGTCTGAGCCAACTCTGTTAAAGCTGAGAGCACAAGGACACAGCAAGAGACATTTCCTAAATTGATGGTGTGACCAGTTGACTGTTCTTTCTACAAACTGCCACTTGCTATGTGGCAATATTGTGGGAGGGAATTTACACAGATTCTCTCATTTAACTCTCACCTATATGCTTTTGTGTCATGTGTGATAGTTTTTTTTTTTATTTTTGTTATATGGATCAGGAGTCTGAGGCATAGAAAAATCAGGTCACTTTCCTACTGTCCTTGCTGTGGAGTAGCAAAAGAAGGATCGAGAACCATGCCAGCTGGCTCGGAAGTCTGCACGCCGAGCTGGTGCTCCTTCTTGGGCTGCTTAGAACAAAAGGCTTTCCTGGACAGGTGTGGAGCCCAACCTTGGCAGTGGAGAAGGACTCTGTATTTCTTACATGACATGGGAGCCTAGGTGGCAGGCACTGGGTATGACTCTTAGATCAATTATATCCCCAGTATACATATGGCTGGTGATATAACTGATCTAAGAGTTCCATCCAATAGCTTCTGTCAAGGGGTCACTAAAGACTAACCCTGCCCAGGGCCAGACAACTTGTAGCCCAGCCTGGGTATCATGGACATGGTCTGTGAGGAAGCATGGCTGTATCTGGAAGCACAAAATTTTAAAAGGCAGAGGATTCTAACCCCACATTCCTCTCTTTTGAATTTCAATTTCTTCTACTGTTGCTCTTTTGTAGGCCAGAAAAGATGTGTACCATCTGAGTTAGGTGAGTGGTAGAGAGACTTTTCCTGTCTAGCACCACCCCCCATAGAAATAACCTTCCATAATTGTCACTTGAAGTTCCAACACCCGACTTGGCTCCCAATGCAGAAGTAACCACTTGCTGTGCAGAAAGCCCAGGAGCAAGGCTTACACCTTGACTCTTGACTGTTCTGTGAAGTGGTCCCTATTTTAGTCACATAAGGAAGTCGATGCTTTCCAATGTCTTACTCCCTTGATACAGTTTTCAGGAAGGCATCGTCTTTCCACCAAATTATCCAGGCTGCAGAAACCATGATACATGCCTGTATGTGGTGCTCAGAGAATTGTGCATCTCCAAGTTGGAGCGTCCCAACAGGGTGGAGCAGGAGGGAATGAGTGGTGGAGTACTTGGTTAACATTTGCAAGTCTTGGAGACCAGTCCCAAGATTGACAAAAACAAAACAACAACAACACGGAACACATACACAAAAGGAAAAGTGTGTTTTGTGAGAGAAATATGTCATTATTGTCTGTAATTATAGAACATGTCAGTTGCTGATCAGAGCCTTACTCCTTGACACCTGCATGAAAGAATCCAGGAGAGCCATCTGGGCTGCAGGAACAGCTCAAAGGCAAGAAATTGAGCTCAAGAGTTGCGAGCAGAGTTCTTCTGGCACCTGTAAGAGCCCTGAGAGAAACTCTCACAGTGTACCTGTGGATGACACATTTTGCAAGTGAAGTACTCTTTGAGTTGTGCAAAGTTGCAGGGCCAATAGAAGGTTCAAGTAGTAGTAGGCACTCAGTAAGTATCAGCGACTGACTGACCAAAAAGATTGTGCTGCTTCAGAGCAACTCCTTTCAGCACGGAAAGAGAAATGTGTTGAAGTCACATTCTAAAGAGTTGACAACACGGTGCCATGTGGGTTGCCTTCTAGACTTATTCAGTGGAGAGCTTAAGTGTTGCTATCTTTTTATTGTCAGAGCTGCTCCTGTTCATTGTGAAAAATTTGGAATCAGATGAATATATAAGCAAGATTTAAGTGACCCATAGTGTCAGCACCACAGATAAGCATGTTTGATATTTTGGTATATTTCCGTTCAAATGGGTACATAAATACGGACTGTGAGTAGGGAATATGTATATCAGATTTATATCTAGATTCTTTCTTTTTACTTACTATTTTGTCAAAAGCCTTTCATCAAGTCATTTGTAAAACCTCTGAGGAGCTTATTGAGTTTCTATTCTATAGATATACCAGAATCAGTTAACTGTACTGTTGGGGCTTTTAAGGTTAAAAAAAATGTTTGTTATAATAACTAAAGCTATGTCTTAGCTTTCCATCACTATAACAAGCACTTGAAGTAATCAGTTTATAAAGAAATAATGTCACACATTCCCAAAACTGTTATATAGATTTAATACAATCCCAAGCAAAATACCATTACTTTACCTCACAGATCTAGAGAAAACATTCCTAAAATTCATCTATAACCAAGAATAGAAAAACCAATACTGGGCAAAGGCAAGGCTAAAGGCATCACAAATTATACTACATTCAAATTATACTACAAAGCTACTGTGAAAAAATCAGCATGGCACTGGTACAAGCAAAGCAGATTTGAGGATTAGTGGAACAGTTAGAAGATGTAGACAGAACTTCAAACACACTCAGACATCTTATCTTTAACAAAAGGGCTAACTAAACATGATCACTGGAAAAAAGATAGTCTCTTTAATAAACAGTACTGGAAAAACTGACTTTCCACATGCCAAATACTAAAACTACACCCATATCTATTTCCATGTACTAAACTAAAGTCAACATGGATCAAATATCTGAATATCAAAACAAAAACACCAAATTTACTGGAAGATACAATAGGTAGAAATTTTGAAGATATAGGGATAGGCAGAGAGTTCATGAACAAAAACCAAACTTCATGGAAAATACTCAAAGAATTAACAACTGGAATCTCATCCTTTTTTTTTTTTTTAAGTGAGCAGAACATATTATTGAGGGGAAGAAAGCTTCTGTCTGAGAGTGGGACAGGAGCAGAGCCCCAGGTGGGCAGTCCCCTCTCATCTTATTGAAAGGATTTTGTACCTCAAAATAAATTAACAACAGAGTAAAAAAGAAAACCGAAGAATTGGGAAAAAATTTCAGTCAATTGTCCCTCATACAAAGGATTTCTATCTAGGACATATAAAGAATTTACAAAATTCAGACCCCCAAAATTCAGAGACCTAATCCAAAAATGGGCACCTGAGATGAATACACACATCTCAGATGAAGAATACAAATGACAAATAAATATATGAAAAACTGTTCAACATCACTGGTCATTCAAGGGATGTAAATTACTGAGTTTCCATCTCACCCTAGAAAGAATGGCTATCATTAAGAAATCAACCAATAACAAATGCTGGTATGAATGTAGGGAAAAATGTTTTCACACTGGAAATCAGTGTCAAAATTCCCCAGAAAACTAGGATTAGAAATCCCATTCACAAAGCACTAGTGAGATAGCCCAGCAGACTAAGTGCCTGCTCTGGCAAGTGCAGGGACCAGGGTTCCATCTCTGGTCCTGCATGCCATGCTAGCGCCAGCTCCGGAGCACCCTGAGCAGGTGACCACATGGTGGCACACGCCTGCAATCCCAGTGCTGGGGAGCCTGAGAAATAGGAGGATCACGATGAGTCTGAGCTGCATAGTGAAACCCTATACCAAATACATAAATGGGGAAAAATATCTCATTCAACATAGCTATTCCACCTGTAGTTTCTTTTCCTGAAGAATTGAAAACATAGCACAGCAATATATGTGCTCCTATTATTTCACACAATTTGTCATAGCTAAGTCTTGGAAACAACCTAAAAAAGTTTTTTTTTGTTGTTGTTGTTTTTGTTTTTGCGGAATCAGGGATTGAACTGAGGACCTTGCGCTTGCCAGGCAAGCACTTCTTCTACTGAGCTACCTCCCAGGCCCTAAGATACAGTTTTTATACCATAGAATATTACTCATCTATAAAAAAGATAAACTCAAGGCTTTTATAGGTAAATGGATGCAACTAGAGACTGTACTAGAAGTGTAATAAATCAGACCCTCACTGTATTATTTCCTTAGTATAAGAATCTGAAAGAGTAAATAGAATCTGAAAGGTACAATAGATATTGTAAAAGATAAAGAAACTGCTCAAAGAGAAAGAACAACTGGGATGGAGAAAATGGGAAAAGGGAGAAGGGGGAAAAGATATGTCTATGTACACAAGATAGCTAAGATAATTTTACTACCGACTTCTGTTAGTTTATTGAAAGGAATAGTTAAGGCCTAATTGTTTGATCAATTTTACATGCTTATATCTGGTAATCTGTACAACTACTTTGCGTATAACAACCAATGTTAATTTCCTATCATGTTTTGATGAGTTGTTTTTATTCTCTTTAAAATAAAAATAGAAAGATGGACTTAGTTTATAGTTTTCAGACCATGGTGTGTTGTGCTGCTGCTTTGAACCTGTGGTGAGATAGCCATTGTGGTGGTGAGCAGTGTATCAGAACAGCTCACCCTAAGGGCAGAAAGTCAGGCAAGTGTCGGGATAGAGGGGAAGGAAACAGAGGGACAGACAGACAGACAAAGAGACAGAGACAGATAGAGAGACACAAAGACAGGCAGTGAAGACAGAAATAGACAGACAGACAGACAGACACAGAGATTTAGAGGCAGAGAGGAGACAGAGACAGAAGCAGAGAAAGACAGACAGGACAGAGACAGAGAAGAGAGAGAGAGAGAGAGAGAGAGAGAGAGAGAGAGAGAGAGAGAGAGAGAGAGAGAGAGAGCACCTATTACCTTCTTGTGATGTAAAGATTAGTACTAGGCTTCACAAAATCTTAAATTTCCCAACAACCTAAACCTTAATCGTATGGATCTTTGGGGACCTTCTAGACCCAAGCTGTATTACCCTGTGTTAAATGTTAGTATACTTACAGCTTTGAAGATGTAACAACCTCGAAGTGACCTGACTTGGCTTTTATCAAATCCACTTTAAAATGCCTGCTGCTTTGTTTCTGATTACCTACCAGACACTGTTGCGTCCATGCTCACTGGGATCGCTGGTGTGTGAAGGCTGTCTCGTGCACTCTGGTGGGTTCTGATTGTCATTTTCCCTAGGAGGCCTTCTAATTGTGTTTATGACAGTTTTTAAGCATGCACATCTTTAATCTGTTCCTAATTATATAAATGCCTATTTTCTTTTGGGAATTCTTTTATGGTTTTCATTTTTCAAGAGTACTTGCTGCAGAACAGAACTATCAAATGCTGCATATTGAGATTACATGTATAGGTGTATTTTCATGAGGCTGTGGCCACATTCTTGCATGTAACTATTTTATAGTACTGCTTTCTTTTTTAAATGGAAATTAAATGTAAATATGTTTTCACAGTAGAAAATATATAAATAAACAAATTTAAAGAGAAAATCCATCAAAATTCCATCACCATGTGTTAAGTACTAAGTGAGGTATTGGGGTACTACTTACAAATATTCTTGCACAAATAGGGACCTATCAATCACTTCAGGTATGCATGTCTGAATCATAAGTGCTTCTTATCCTCCTTGAAACCATTTTAATATCATATAACTGTTACCATGCCATTGGTCTCTGAAATAATGTCTATGTAATACAAGATATGTGAGTGAACCATTTATTTAATGAGCATAAGTTTGTTGAGAAAAATTTTTCCCCCAAAGTCAGCTCCTTTCAAATCTTTTGCTGAACAACCACCATTTCCCCACACTGTGTGATGATTTTCTTGTCATAGTAGGGCATGGATTGGTTAACCCTTTCTCTAAGTGGCCAGGCAGTAAATTCTTTGGCCCATGAAAGCCATTCAACCTCTATTTCAAGTAGGCAAATTTGCTGTGGTAGCCACAAAGCAGCCCAAGACAGATGTAGACAAATGGGCAAGTATAAAGTTGGCCCCAATAAAACTTTATTTATAAAACAACAATCAGGGCCACAGAAATAGCTCAGAGGTCTAAGTCCCTTCCTGGGAAGCAGAAGCACCCAGGTTTGATCCCCAGTACCACAGGCCACGTCAGCCTCGAAACTTTAGGCATGCCATTCTAGCCACTGAAACCAGGTATGGTGACACATGCCTGTAACCCCAGAGCCAAGGAGGCTAAGCCAGGAGCATCACTGTGTAGGGAGACACTGTACCAAATAAAGAAAGAAAGAAAGAAAGAAAGAAAGAAAGAAAGAAAGAAAGAAAGATTTAAAAGAGCAAAAACAAAACAATAGAATAACAATAAATAGTGGATGCCAAGGACCAAATTTGCCAAATTCTGTTCTGAGAACTTGTTACTAATCTATGATATTTGTAACTACTTCTTGGTTGATTGATCTCCTAATCTTTGATATTATCTATAGGGTCTTGTTAAATAATCTTCAGAGTTTATTGCCATACATGCCAGTAATCCTAGTGCTTGGGAAGCTTAAGCAGGAGGATGGCAAGTCTAAGTCCCTCATGGGCAACTTAGTGATACCCTGCCATAAAATTAGAAGGGCTGAGAATGCAGCTCAGTGTGAAGGTCCTGGGTTCTACCGCTAGTGACTCTCCCGCAATACACACACACACACACACACACACACACACACACACACACCACACCACAGCACATGTGCACACACACACATACACAGACTTATGATAATACCTGGGAGGGAAAATGTCCTAAGGTTCTTTCCAGATGAAATTTAATGTAATTGTATCTACCTTTTTAATCAGACCTCCTTGCACTTATAATTAAGCATATGTCAATCCTAAAACTATTTAAAAAATGACACTTTAATGTCTAGCATGTGTCATAGGACATGGAATCTTATTTTCTTTCTAATAATGCTCACTTTTTGTCTATTATTATTACTCTGGTTTTGCTTTGAAATAAAAGCTATTCTCTTTATTTCAGTGTCCAGTGATCATAATATTCAAGAAAACTTCTGAAATAATAATATTAATCTCTTACACATATGACATTATATTATTCTTATGTATATATTTTTCAATTACAATTATCATTGATTACATTTTAATTATTTTCAAGGATTTTATTTCTTGGAATTACCAATTTTCTGAATATCCTCTTGCTATGTTATTGATGCTTTCATTTTTCACTTTACATTTCTTTAAAAGGAAGTATAATTCCCTGTATATAATTTACTTTTTTTTTTTGGTCTTACTGTGGATTGAACTAAGTTTTTGCTACATCCCCAGGAATTTTTATTTTGAGATAAGGGTGTGCTTAGTTGCTAAACAACCCAGGCTGAGCTTGAATTTAATATTAACAACATTTAAAGCTGTAAATCTGTCGTTCTAGTTTCTGTCTCAATCCATATCAGTATTATATGTCATTTCCAAATATTCTTTACTTTTTAATTTCAGTTATACTAAATTCAATTTCCATTTTACCCTACTGTCTCAGTTACTTCTCCGTTGTTGCTGGGGCAAAATACCCAACACCAAAAATTAGGGGAGGAAAGGTTTATTTAGCTCACAGTTGGTGGAGGTTTCAGTCCTTAGTCTGCTGGCTCCAAGGCAGACTCGCACATGGCAGGGGGCAGCCGTTCATGGCAGGGAAAGCATTAAAACAAAGTGAGGCGATGTAGCTGCAGCTTCTAGCAAACCTCTGTTTCCTTCCTTCCATACTGACTGCAATGACTAGAGGTCCTCCAAGGAAGTGGCATGCAGAATCCTTCCTCAATCATTTTATATACCACTTTTTGTGCAGAGTCACTCTTGGACAGGCCCTCTATGCCCCTGGGAGGGTCCTCCACTAACTCAGCTGATCCAGCCCAGCTTCTGATGCCTCAAGTTGACACAATGTATCACCAACTACATCTACTTAGGATACATTTTTTAAAACTCCATTGAAGTGTTGGGTATTTGTATTTGCTTCTACTATGTTTCACTCATAAAGTTATGCTTTACTGTACATGTCAGCTGTTATTTTTTTAAAGAATTTTTTATTTTATTTATTTATTTTTTTCTTGTTTCAGAACCTTTGTTTGTTTATTCACTCATTTTTATGGCCAGCTCAGCCTGCCCCAATGGCAGGGCTGGAGCAGCATGTGGTGCTGGGGATCGAACTGCAGTCCCTGAAGCCGCCCAAGCTTCCCCAAGCAGGCGCTTTAGTTCACTGAGCCATCCTGCCGGGCCCCTGTCCACTGTTATTGATACCAAGTTAACTCCCATGCAATCTTTAAATGTTTCTGGAAATAATATTTTGCTAATTCACTTGTCTCTTGTAAAGATAACAAAGTTTTGCTTGGATTTTGCTTAGTATCTGAGAGCCTTTGCCATTTTATAGGATTACTTAGTTCATTTATATTTAGTTATATTAGCTGTTGAGTAATGCTGTATATAATATTGTATTATAATTATGGTTCCCTTGTCTCATTGTACAGTATCTAGTACTAATATTGGGCAACAGCCCTACCACTGAGCTACAGCCCTAATCTTTTGAAATTTAATTTTAAGACAAGGGATTGCTAAATTGTCCAGGCTGGATTGAACTTGTAGTCTTTCCCCTCACCCTCCTAAGGAACTAGGATTATAGGCAAGGATTATGCTTTATATGTACTCCTAGAATAATTCTCTCATTTGTTATCTTCCTTTTGGCATATGAATTATATATTGCATGTTTATTTCTTTAGTTATGAGTAAACTATTCATTTTAAATATTTATTACCCTATCTCCTATGAATATATTCAAAAATACATTTTCTGAGTATAATTATGAAGAAAAATTTGCCATTGCTTGATTATTCTATATTAAGTTTAGACAAAATTATTATACAGATTCAATGAAATTCTACTTAAAATACCATTAGTATATCTCACAGAGCTAGAAAACATTACAGTATTATCTTATTTGGTTTTTGACTTGCATTTTCCTAATAACTTCTCATATTTTATATATATATATATATATATATATATATATATATTTTATATATATATATATATAGTTTTTTCAAGTCTTTGCCCATTTCTAAAATAAGGGTGTTTTGTTGTGCTATAAGATTTTTAATAGTGAATATTAGATCTGTATAAAAATATGAATTATAAAACTACTCTCGTTCTGTAAGTTGTCTTCTCTGTTCATACTGTCCTTTAGAGCTTGTATTTTTGAAATTTTTATTAATTTCTGCTTACTTATCCTTCTTTGTAGCATGTGCTTTGCTCTCTTATCTAAGAAGCTGTTGTCCTTGTCATAAAGATTTGCTGTTTTTTGCCTAAGAATTTTATAGTTTTAGGAGTTCTCTTCAATGTATTTGGTACAGGGTCTCACTACGTAGCTTGGACTCATAGTGGTCCTCCTATTTTCAGCCTCCCCAGTGCTGGGATTCCAGGTGGGCACCACCACGCCCAGACTCTGTAGCCAGTTCAGCCCACCCTGGGGGCTGGAGTAGCATGGCATGTGGTGCCAGGGACAACACTGGTCCCTGCACTTGCCTAAGCAAGGACTCAGTCTGCTGAGTGATTTTGCTGGCCCAGTTATTACCATTTGTCTCAGTTACTCTTCTCTTGTTGCTGGGACAAATACCCGACACCAAAAATGAAGGAAGGAAAGCTTTATTTAGCTCACAGCTTGTGGAGGTTTCAGTCTATACTCAGCCAGTTCCAAGTCAGTGGGGCACAGGGCAGAGAGCAGCAGGTCATGGCGGCAGAACAGCAACAATTGCAACAAATGCAACAGAGAGGGAGGTCTGTTTCCCTGTCTCTTTTATTTAATTCAGGATATCTGCCTCAGGATATCTGCCTCAGACCACACCCATAATCCCAGCACTACTCAGACCCATAATCTCATCCTTGGATCACCCATAATCCCAGTGGATGATGAGTTAATGTCAAACTCAAGAAGTCCCCACCCCATGACTACTTGAGGCTTTGGAGGGACAACTAGACACAAACCATAACACTATTTTAATAATACTAAGGCTTCTAATTGATGAACATGGGATGATTTTTGTTATGCGTTATGTCTAGTTGTCCCCCAAAAGTCTCATGCAATCACGGGGCATGCCCTCTATAGATTGAGACTTGATTCATGATCCTTGGGATTGTGTTTTAGTACTGATAGGATTATCGGTCTGAGTAAGGTTGAGACTATGGGTGTGGTCTAGGGTGGATATCCTAAGATGGAGAGCCTGAATATAATATAAAGAGCAACAGAGAGACAGACTCAAGCTGTTGCTGCTGCTCTGCTGCCCTGATTGATTGGCTGCCTCTGCCACCATTTTGTTGCTGTTCCGCTGCCATGAACTGGATGCTCTCTGCTCCGTTCCACTCAGCCGTGGGCCAGCTGACTATGGACTGAAACCTCCATGAACTGTGAGCTAAATAAGCCTTTCCTTCCTTCATTTTGAGTGTCAGGTATTTGTCTCAGCAATGAGTGAAAAGTAACTAAGGCAATATTCTATTTATTTATATCTTTAACTTTTCTTTCTTTGGGGACTGAACTTGGGACCTTGCACTTGTCAGGAAGGTGCTTATGACTCTGAGCTATATCCTCGGCCCTTTTTCTTTTCTTTTTTTTTTTTTCTTTTTAACTTTTTCTTTAATTTTTATCAATAACATTTTACAGTTTTTCATGTACCAGTCTTTCATTGTAGTACATAAATTTATTTTAAAGTATTTTGCTATTTTTTATTCTTTAAAGAAAATAAAAATTGTAAAAAGAAAACATTAGAAATGACAGACTTAAAAAAAAAGAAATGATAGACTTTCAGTAAGCAAAATGATAAGAGTTCAATAATAGTTATATCATAGCACATTGTTGTCTTCAGATTAGTTATTCAGGTTACCAGATATAAGCACGCAGAATCAGTCAGAAAAAAATAAAAAGAAGAAAAAATTATTTAGGCATTAACTATTCCTTTCAATAGATCAGTAGAAATCAGCAGCACACTTATCAAGCTCTCCTGTGCATATACACATATATTACTTTCCTTTTCATGTTTCTTTTTTTCCTCCTTTCCCTCATCCACACTGTTCCTATCCTTTTAATAGTTTCTTCCCCTTTCACAGCATCTATTACACCTTTCGGATTTTATTTACTCTTTCAGGTTCTTATACCATGTAGACAGTATGATGTTTGCCCATGTGGGTATGATTTATTTCACTTCTGAATATGTTCTCTAGTTGCATCCATTTACCTATAAAAGTGTTAAATTTATCTTTTTTTAATTTGGTACAGCGTCTCACTATATAGCTCAGACTCACAGAGATCCTCCTGTCTCAGCCTCCCCAGGGTTGGGGTGACAGGCATGCGCCACCGCTCCTGATTTCAGTGGCCAGCAGTTGTAATTAGAATTATTTTCTTAATTGTATTTTGGCAATGCAATCTAATTTGTAGTGTTTATACTCTGTAATCTGGATGAAATCTATTTTACATATATTTTCATGGATCCCTATGCTCAAAATCATGTCATGTATGGATAGAAGCAATTTTATCAGAACCCTCCAGCGCAATATTGAGGAGAAATCACGGCAGCAGATTCTTTGTCTTTAAATTATTAGCATATATTTGCAGTACATAATGAATACCTTCTCCATGGATTATATATTACATTTTAGTCCTTCTCATTTTTTTCCTCTCCCCTTCCTCCCAAATTCTTTGTCTTGTGCTTGATTTTAAAGAAAAACATCTTCTCTTTCGTCTTTAAACACGATGTGTTAAGCATGACTGTTCATGCCTATCCTTTATAAAATGGAGAAGTTCTGTTCCTCGTTTATTGAGTGTATTTATCATGAAAGAATATTGAATAATCTTAGCTATGTTTAATATCTATTTGAATTTCAACATTTTATGTTAGAAAATAATTGGGTAAGATGTATCTTGTCAGCTTATCCTTTTATCTTTTGCTTCTTTTTATGCATTCTTTGCTTTCACAATTTTTATTTCACAGTAAATTCTCCCTAAAGTTTTGTTTCTTCTGGTAACTATCCACTCAAAAAGATTCTTTCCTTTATGTATTGAACATAACGGTGCCTTTTGGAAAATATTCTCAATTTCACTCTCGCATGCTCCTCTCCCCCTCCCCCTACTTCTTCCCC
>PVJA010012201.1:0-52629 GCA_004027025.1 Myocastor coypus
TTTTTTTTTTTGCAGAACCAGGGACCAAACTCTGGATCTTGCACTTGCCAGGCAAGCACTTGTGCCCCTAAGCTATCTCCCAGCCCCAACACTATTCACTGTTTAAACAGACAGTAAAAATACTGTCCACAAACAGCATCCCAGCTCTATGGCAGGTTTCAGAAAGTCTTCATCTTCATGCTTTAATAATGACGAGGTGAGTAGGATCGAGGTCTGAAGCATGAGCTGTATCCTCCACGAGTGTAATAAGGTGACTGCCTTCTATAAATCTGATCTCTGTCTTGAGCAGCTCCCCATCCACTTCCTCCACCACCGCCTCCTCTGTACGATCTGCTCTAGTAGTCCCGATCATCATAGTCAGTCATATCCTCTGTCATAGTAATCCCAATGGTGAGAACTGCTGTAGGTAGGTCTTCCTATGTAAATTCTTGGTGTTGGGGTATGTGGTCTCTTTGTTAAAGAGAAATCCACTTTGATTCTACACCCATCAAGTTCCATTCTGTTGGCAGGTTCTTGAGCTTCCTTGGCATCATCTACATTTTCAAAATATACAAAGGCAAATCCTCTTGAATGCTTAGACTGTTGGTCATACACAGTAGACACATTGGCAGTTGGACCATATTTAGAGAATACTTTTCTTAAATCTCTTTTTTCTGTGGTGTACAAGCTCAACCCAAACACTCCAAGACAGCAGTTTGGGTGAGGATTTGCCCAATTCCCAACATGACACCTTCTAGTAGACATGGGAGGATGGCTGTGGCTGTGGCATATGCAATAATCTCAACTGTAAAAACTGCTACAGGAACACCTATAAGAACGAGATTGACACCATGACCTTGTATAACGACTTTGAGAACCTCTGGAATTTGATTTAGAATTTGATCTGGAATGCCTAGAATCTTCCTTGGAGCGAGACCTTGCAGGAGTGTGCCTTGCAGATTTCCCTGATCTGTGAGCACTTCCACTTCTGTCAGCAGAACGGGATTCCTGCTCGCTGTAGTTCTGCTCACCATTGTTGCTCATGACTCGAGGTTCAATGTCACTGCTTGCTGGGCTTCACCTGAAGCTGCCAAGCTCTTGCATCTTGCTTGGATGCTTCGTTGGAGCCTCACAGGACACGCTGGTTGCCCAGTCACTCAGATACAAGGCCTGTTGGTTGGTTTTTGAAACAGGGTCTTGATAAATTGTTCTGGCTGGCCTCAAACTTGCAGTCCTCCTACCTTAGCCTCCCTAGTAGCTGGAATTACGGGTCGTGCTGAATCTGGATGCTTTAAAAGTTTCCTTACATAATATAACATTGTACTCCAAAGCATATGTTTAGAACAAGGGCTGGAAGTATAGCACTTGTTTACTTACACAAGATCTTGAGTTTGATGCCTAGCAACATGTGCACGTGCACGTTGTATGCAAAAGATCCATACAACCAATAAATAGATACACTATAATGCCATAATTTTTTTTTCTATTTTATGTATTTGGCACAGAGTCTCACTATGCAGCTTGAGCTCCTAGTGATATTCCTGTTTTCAGCCTCCCCAGTGCTGGGATTACTAGTTCAGCATGCCTTGGGGGTGGGGCTGGTGAGGCATCCAGGATTGGAGATCAAAAGTTGATCACTGCAGCGCTTGCCAAAGCAGGTGCTTAGTCCACTGAGCTATCTTGCCAGCCCTAATTTAAGCTTTTAAAATGTTTTTGGACATGTAAGTTTTTTGTTTTTGTTTTTGTACTTTTTTTTTTAATAGGGTCTCAATTTACAATTCAGACTGGCCTTGAACACTATGTAAGTGAGTGACAGGGACTGCTCTTTGAGCTCACTGTGGCCATGCTGGCCTCAAACTTGAGGCAATCCTCCTGCCTCAGTCTCCCGAGTGCTGGGATTACAGGCATACACCCTACCATACATTGACTGGGTGCCTAGGAGTTTGTTTGTTTTCTGCTTTATTTTGGTCTTTTTTGTTGGAGGCTTTCCTCCAGTGTCTGATAATCTTTTTCATTCATTTATTAGTCACAAAAGATCAATTAGAAATTTCACACATGGTAACTTTATTTTGGGTGGTTAGATGAGTCATTTAAGTTGTTATTTTTTTATTTCCAGCATCTTTGCTTGATGAGGTCTTTTATAGTGTCTTATCTCTTGAACTACTTTCACAAAGAATAGATGTTGCTTCTCACTGTATGGTTGAATGACTGCTAATCCTGTGACTTTGAGCATGTTTTGAATGGGATCATGGGATAGTAGTGTTCAATAGTCTATTAATGGCTTTTGATTGTTGTGACATTTGAGCTGCCCTTTTGAAAGCTCTGATTTGTCTTTAATGTTACATTTTCCACTGTTTATATTTGATCCTTAGTATAATGTTCTAGTATAGGAGGGTTTGCTTTTTCCCTGAACTAATTTATGAGGGAAGATACTTATGTTACAAAATTCAATATCATACCTTAAGTTTAAAACTCATTTGTAGTTTGGTTTTCTTACAGACTGCATAAGTGTTAAATAACCTTTTTTTTTTTTTTTTTGCTTTGTTTTGCTTCTTTACAAGCTTGGGAGTCATTGACTCACACTGGGTGAAGCCCTGCTTTTCAAAAACCAGCCGTAAGATCCTTAATCCATCCTAGATACTTTTTCTGTGACTTTTGCTGTTCATTCTCTCTCTCTCTCTCTCTCTCTCTCTCTCTCTCACTCTCCCTCCCCCCTCTCTCTGTCTCTCCAATGAGCAGAATAAATCTATTGGGGGAAGAAAGCTTCTATCCAAGAGAGGGAAGGGGGGGGTCCTGAGTGGGTGTCCCCCTCTTTAAAAAAAACTTATTTATTTGTTTGTGTTATGGCCAGTTCAGCCTGCGCTAGGGGTGGGGCTGGCACACCATGTAGTGCCGGGGTTGAACCATGGTCCCTGTGGTTGCCTGAGAAGGTGCTTTAGACCGCTGAGCTATCTCCTTGGCCCTTGCTGTTCTCTTGTTAGGAATGTTTCTGCTTAGATGAAACTGAAAAGAGAACTAGATCTTTATTCCTCTAAGATGAGTCTTTGGAATTCAAGAGTGTTATGAAAGTGAGTTATGGTAGCTAGAGCACCTCTGTAGTTCATCCTTTTTATTAGTGCCACTGAACAGCGGATGAGATCTTTCCCCTAGATGTTATACAGTTTCTCAGATAGATGGGAAAGCACTTACTAAAAATGAAGGGGAAGATGACTGAAGGGAAGAACATATGCCCTTGAAAAAGAATTTCGTGGGCCCCAGGGAGAGAACTGAACAGAATAGATACAAATATGTGGATCAAGAAAAGTCAGACAGTCCAGTGTGTTGACATACACTTGTAATCCCAACAGAAAGGTGAGGCAGGAGGATCAGGATTCAAACCCAGGCTGGGCTACACTGCAAGTCCCTATCTCAAAAAAAAAAAAAAAAAAGAAAAAGTTGTGAAAGCCTGAAGTCCTAGTTCCAAACCGTTTATTCTTTCTTCTGCTCACTGCTAGTTGTTTTTAGAACATTTAGAGAAACGTAGGTTCAGACTTTATACAGAATAAGACTGATCATTACTATAAAGTCTTGTTACACTAAACATGTTTGACTACATTTTTAATGAAATTAGGCCACACACACATGATTTTCAAGATAGAGTCCTTGTAAGGGCTGAGTTTTACTTCTGTGATTTAAAAATAAATAACGGAATGGTTAGATGGAGGATTAATGAGACTGATATCTGTATTAATCAGGGCTTAGTAGGTTTTCTACAGAGGACAGAAGAAATAAAATGCAAATATGGCCAGTATTTACCTATGTTGATTCAGGTAATAATAGTAGTAACAGTCACTGGGAACCTTGCCCTTTGATTAGGATAAGGGGAAAGATGTCCTTGCTCAGGCCATGTTAGGTAGACCAGAGATCAGAGATGTTCTTTTTTTAGTCCTGTATAATGAGAGTCTCTAAAATGGGGGCAAAATGCATCTAAGAGACTCTCAGGCTATCCAGATTCCATAATACAAACTTTTAAATTTTAATCTTTTCCTTCAAGAAGTTTTCTTCACCCCCACTGCCTCCTGCTCTTTTTAAGGCCCTACCCCAGCAGTCTTTTCTAAAAATCATTCTTTTGATCTTCTTAACTACTTGCCCAAGGGAAGGGCTTGAGCCATATTCATCCCTATTCCCCCCTACTTAGGCACAGAGTCAGTACTACCAATAAGTGTGTGTTTGGTTAGACATTACTCATAAAGGCTCATGCATTTGCCTTGCCACTAGTTCCCAGAGCTGGAAACTTTATAAAAGCAAGTTGGGAGCCGGGCGTGGTGGCACATGCCTGTAATCCCAGAACTTGGGAGGCTGAGGCAGGAGGATTGGTGCAAGTTCGAGACCAGCCTGGGCTACAAAAGTGAGCTCAAGGCCAGCCTGAACTCCATAGGGATACCCTGTCTCAAAAAGACAAAAAAAAAAAAAAAAGATTGAGTTGGGCTGGACTCAGTCTTTGATTTATGTACAGTTAAAAAATTATCTGGAATTCCATTTCTTTCCTTCTTTCTGTTGTACCTTTCTGAAGTGCCCACCTCATCCTAAGGCTGACAGGGCTGTAAATTAACTGTCAGGAATTTTGTGGGCTACATATGCTCTGGAAATTTTCTGTATCTTTTAAGAGGAGAAGATAAGAGTGTTAGAATTTTTTACCTATTGACCCATTTCTGAACCAATCCTAGTGGTCAGGGGATGCTACTTGTGATTGGCTTACTCCCAGATTCCTTGAATTAGTCATAATGAATAAGAAGAGGTAGTGAGCTGGATTGGTTTATACAGACAGGGTTTGATGAAGCCTGTGGGCCACAGGAAGAATGATGGCATACTTACTTGAAGATCTGACTGTTAGGAAGGGAGAATATGGATGTTGTGTGGGCAACCAACAAATAGCACTATTAATTTTCACCTTATGATTATTCTTTGATGTAAAGTCATTTGGGAATTTGTTGATTGTGTGCTGTGAAAAAGAATAGTGAAATTATGAGTGTGAGACTTGCACTGTTTAAGTGGGGATAGGAGACATTGAAATTAGTAAAAAACCAAAATTAAATATGGAGATAGGAGATAGGCAGCAACATGGCAGACATCATGTTGTGTGGATAGTATGTAGAGTATATACCTTATATTCCCCAAGAATGGTTTATTTACCTTTAATTTGGCAATCACTGTGCTAATGACAAAAGTGGTGGAAACAAGATGTTGACCCTCAAAGCTTTAAGATCAGTCAAGAGAATGATCAACAGGCTTGGGTACTGGAAAGCATAGCCTTCCTCACAGAAGCAAACTTCTGAGGGCTGGATCCTGTAAATACAGCTGAGGGTTTCCACTCAGTTCTGCCATTCTGGAAGCCTGGATGGCTGGAGGGGATGCTCAGCATTCTCTAGAGAGAGCTGTGCCCAGCTGCTCAGAGAAGTGGTTCTCGGGAGAACAGCCAGTTACCCTGGTTCCCAAAGCAGGCTTGAGTGGTCACAAGTGAACGTCTGTGAAGCCGTAGGTGTCCATATGAGAAGTCCCATGTCACAACTGGCAGTGCTCCTTGTCTGAAGTCCCCCCCCCATGACACATTGTGGTTTATTGGAGGGTTTCTAGTGCTGGATCAATTTTGACTGATCAGATTCATAGTTATTACTATTAGGCTATCATCTTAAAGCTCTGTGGTCACATTTGTGGAATTTCAGGAAATTTAAAAAACAAAATATCTTACTCATTCAGCATGTCTACTTATAGGTCTGCCTTATGCAGGCACAAGGCAAGTCTCTAGGGACATGGTGGTAAGCCAAAACTATTTAGTAGATTAGACAGACAACAGGCAAAGAAGCAGATATATAAGATAATTGCCAGTTGTGGTGTGGTGATAATGATAAAAAATGGACAGATCAGGAGATTATAGGACTTTTAAGACACTATATTGGGGCACGGCAGGATGGCTCAGTGGTCTAAAGCACCTGCAGGCAGCTGCAAGGACTGCAGTTTGATCCCCGGCACCACATGCTGCGCGTGCCCTGCCCTCAGGGCAGGCTGAGCCGGCCATAAAAATAAACAAAAAAAAGTTCTGAAACAAGAAAAAAATAAAATTAAAAAATGACTATATTCATAGAGAATTTTTACCTGTACATCACACACACACACAAACACACACTGGCATTATATAAATGATCTTACAGTGCAAAAGTTTTTTAACCTAATTTCTGTAAGTTCCCACCAGCTTGAACCATCACTGATAACGTGCAGGACTGTTCTATCAGGTACTATAGGACAGGTCCATTGATTGGTATAGGTTGCTTAGTGGAACAGTCATTCATGGATCACTCATAGTACAAGCCACTCGGGACAATCTTGCATGTACCACCTCATTGTGAATGTGTTAAATGCAAATAATTTTTATTCTTTTTGTCTCTTGTGTATGTCCTGTGCAGGTCTGTGATGAACCCAGAGAACCCTCCACCATATCCGGGCCCAGGCCCAACCGCTCCATACCCACCTTATCCACAACCAGCAGTGGGACCTATGGGGGGGCCCTACCCACCTCCTCAGGGGTACCCCTACCAAGGATACCCACAGTATGGCTGGCAAGGTGGACCTCAGGAGCCTCCTAAGACCACAGGTGGGTATATGTGAATATATAGCTTTGTATGTGTGTTGTCACATGTCACCAAAGAAAATGTATGGTTTCTTTGACAGAGCCAAAATTGCTTGGCTTGTGGTTAATACTAGTGGTGATGGCTGCAGGTGGCTTCCCACTCAAGACTCAAGTCAGTTCTGTTAACCTCTTTCATTCTGTCCCCCTCTGGGATTGATGACTTCCTGGTTAACAGGTTCTCAGAGGGCCACCTTCTTACAGCACTGGCAAGGGTGAGAATACTGCCCTGATTTAACAGCCAATTTTTCATTTCAGGTTTTACCTGTTGGAGTTATTTTATCTGTCAACTTGTTGACCCTCAAGTCATCTTTTGCCCTATTATTAGAGCCAGTTTTCTTTACTGTTTTATAATTTAGCCTGCTGTTTGAGTCTTTAATCATCTTTTGAGTCTTTCTTGTGTGCTAGAACAGTGCTACTCAGAGTTCAGTCTTGAGAAAAATGCTAATCTGCAAACAGTGCTTGGTTACTGGATGATGAAAATTATAGAAAGTGAAAATAAATATTTAGAAACTTTTAGAGCCATTTGACATTCCTGTGACATTCAAGTATGTAATCTTGCCTTTTACAAAAAGTGAAGGATTAAAAACAAAACATCTTGAGAAGCACTGTGCTAGCAATCTTACTGACTATTTTGTAACCCTTGGGTTTATCCAATAACCCCTCTCTTACAGTTCTTTCCTCCTTTTAAAATGGCTAATTCTTATTGAGTGTGTACTATTTGCTAATGCTCTAGTAAGAACCTTATATACATATATATTTAATCCTTGCAACAATCCTGTAGGGTTATGCTCATTTTGTAGTGAAGAAACTAAAGAATAATGATTGATAGGTCACTCAACTAGAAGCAGCACATTCCAGATTAGAATTCTGATAGTTTGTGTTAGTAGTCAGCATTTCATTGCTATAACCACATATCCGAGAAAATCAACTTAAAGGAGGATGGAAGGGTTTATTTTTGTTCAAAGCTTTAGAAGTTTCTGTCCATGGTTGGCAGGCTCCATTGTTTATAGGTCTGTGACGAGGCAGAAACATTGCTGTGAGAGTATGGCAGGGTTGAGCTAGAGCTACTCACCTTGTGGCAGCCAGGAAGCAGAGTGAGGCAAAGAGCTAGAAGCAAGGGGCTGGAGAAAAGGTACAGAACTCAGTTGCTTTGAAATAACAATGCATTTGATATTCAATGCATTTTTATATGAACATTTTTCCTGTTACTCCTCATTTATTTGGTACCTGTTACACAAGCTAGAATTTGTCAGTGTCAGTTGCCTGTGACTTGCCAGCTCTTCCAGCCCAGTTTGCTTAGTATTCACAGTTGTCTGTGTTTATCATGCTTCCCAGAGGTAGATAATGAACACTAAGGTATCACTATACCTGAGGTTATGTTCCACACCCACTTCCTTCAACTAGGTGCCACCTTTTAATAGACCATTCACCTGTGTTCATCAACTGTGCTAATCTGTTGATAAAGTTAGCATTCACAATCCAGTCATTCCTCCAAAGTACCCAAGTACCCATCAGTACCCAAGCCTTCAGCAAAATGATCAATTTCACAAAGGCAGCTGAAAGCTGTTGAACATTCTTTCCTACAGATATACCCAGGAATTTTTCCATCATTAGTTTGTGGTTATTATCTCCATGGTCCCATTCTTCACCCAAACATAGCAGGTGATGGCAAATGTCAAATTTTTCTCTCATCCAGGTTTTGTAAATAGGTCCTTTTAGGGGATGTAAGTTCACTAAGGAATGAATGCTTTGGGGAAATGATTTTATTCCTTGCTCTGGGATTATTTTGGAATCTTACTCAGAATCATGCATTCTCCTTCAATATATTTGAGCTCTGTTTGGGTATTGAAATTTTTTTCTCTTCAGAAGGATGCTTGCAGGATCATGTACTACTGCAGATTCTCCCTACTAAAGTGCAAGTTTGTAGTACTGTCTGCTAATGGCTACACAGGTGCAAATATTTTCTTTTTAAAAGAAGGGAAGATCTCCTTCAGCTTTTTGTAATGATATCTGAGAATTATGGCTTATCAACTGCAGGAATGGGTAAATGAAGAAGATGGCTAATTTAAGCAGAATCTTCTTTGTGTTTATGACATAGAGTTCATTTTTCAGCTATTGTAGCCACAAAAACGAAACAAAACCCTTTCATTTGTCATGGGTAGCCATGTGATTGGAAGCAACAGATGCTTGTGAAAGTAAGACTTTACAGAGGGCAAACCTGAGGTTATATCAAGGATATCCTGAACAGTTGGTGATACTAACCACACCATAACAACTAATGTTTCTTCCACTTCAACAGCAGTGTTTGTAATTGGCCTTATGTAATCATCACAACTTTGTGGCCTCAGGCCCATGATAACAAAGTTAAAAGCTGAGGCTCAGCAAGTTTGTTTCAGTTACGTATTGTATAACATATCACCCCAAAATTCAATGGCTTAGAACAATGATTTATTTCTCATGATTTTCTGAGTTAGAAGAGAGGTTTTTCTGCTGCATATGACCTCTCCTGGGTCCAATTTTGTGCCAGTCCTCAGCCCTTACTATTACAACTCTGAGCTTTGAGTTCTAGGTGCCTCTTCAGGTCTTAGTACTACAGCTCCTGATGGCTCTCACACACCCTTATTCGCTCCTCTGCACCCTGGCCTCACAGCCCCTTTGGTAGCTTTCTGGAGCTTTTCCAGTAGCTTCTAATGACTTTCTAAGGCTCTCTATAGGTCATTGCAAATCTCTGCACATCACTGCTGATCTCCACCTTTCTCCACTGTTCTTAGTTCCTTCTTGTTCCACCAGTCTCTGGAGCTCTTCAAGGGCAATAGAATTTAATGTTACAGTTCTTTCTAGGAACAATCCACTTAGCCTACTTTACCCAAGATAAGAATCTTGGGTAGACAGTAGAACCACTGAAATAAGGCTATTATTTGGGCCTGTATTGCAGCATGGTGGGGTAATGCACAGAGCTCTCTGAGGCTTATCCCTGGGGTGGGTGGGAATGCTACACACATAGAGAAGAGTGAGAGTGGCTCATGTGTGTGCAGCTCCTAATATTTTGCAGACCTATTTGGGGACTTTTTGGAGTAATGACTAAAGGAAGTGGGGTCATCTGAAGAGGCTTTCATGGCTGTCGTCCAGATGCAAGGTAGAATCATGTGGAATAGGTCCATGTTTCATGCTTACCCAGCAAAGGTGCTCAACTGCCTATTTCTATGCAAATGACAGGGGCTAACATCACATCTTCTGCTGTGATTTAAGGAGCATCCAGAAGGCATTCATCATGACTCTTTGGGGTTTGGAGGCTTGGCCCTGGTCCCTCATTGATCTTTGCCTTGTCAGGTGCAGTCCTCTGTATCTCCTTAGATGGGCAGCAGCAGTGGCTCAGAGCTATGCAGCAAGGTTTTCAGGGATGCCCCAGCAAAGAGAGAGGTAGCGTGCTCCAGGCCATGTTGGGGAGGGGAAGGAAAGGGATGTGATGGCTGTCAGTCTGAAGATACCCCCTCTGACTGTCAGAGAAAAAAGCGAAATGTTGAGTTTCATTTTTCTATCTTGCGTTCCACAGTTCACATCCCCTCCCATGTGAAAAATATGCCCACTTCTAAGACCACTGCATTTATCACCAAAAACTACATTGGCTTCAAATCTGTCATTAAAGTAGCATGTACACCTTGGAGATCAGGCCTCTATGCTGCCATACTGGTCCATGTACCCTACCTTTGCTCTTCTGCTCCTTCACTCCCCACCCCTGTTCATCCCAACTCTGCATTACACACTTCTGGAGAAATAAAATGGCATCTTCATGAAGCTCACCTGTGGCATACTCCAGTAGAATTTGCCCCTCCCATGTGCCTCACCTCTACCCAGCATGGAGTTATTTCAAAGCATCTCCCTTCTCTCCGAATTTAGTTTGTTTCCTTTTTATATTCAGTTTAGCATCTTAATGTCTGAATTCAGTCAACCTTGTTCTTATTGTTGTGGTTTAGGCTTTTCCCATTTTAAGGCTACAAGTGATGGAACCCCAGACTTAAATATTTTTATCTGAAAAAGAAAGGTTTGTTTCCTGCTGTTGCTTAATATTGTACTTCTAAAAATAGAAATAGTGTCTCAAGATTTGACACATTTATATAACATATTGTCATATCTGTCCCTCTTATTGCCCTCCTTTATACCCTTTTTCACTTCCTCTTGCCTAATATTGGTATCCCTTCTACTTTCATATTATCTTTGTATTTTTAGATTCCACATAATAGGGGGAAAATGACACTTGTCCTTCTAAATCTTACTTAATATGATGTCCTGCAGTTATCCCATTTCCCTGAAAATATGAGGGTTCATTCTTCTTTATGGCTAATAGTCTATGTGTATTTTATTTATTTTTAATTTTTAAAATATTAGTAAATATTTGTTGTATATGGTCATATTCATCATAGATATTTGTACCCGTACATAATATATCTTAATTCTTTTTTCCCATTTTCCTCCCCTTCAATCCCCCTTTCCCTTTCCCAATTGAGCATTTTCTTCATACTTCTCAATTCCTATCTTCCATTATACTCCTTATTTACTCCTTGGGTTTCTTATACCAGAGAAGCAATGTGATATTTAAACTTGTGGGGGTGTTTGTTTGTTTGTTTTTCTTTTTGAGATAGGGTCTTGCTATGCAGTTCAGGCTGACCTTGAGCTCTCTTTTTGTAGCCTGGGCTGGTCTCAAATTTGCACTGATCCTCCTGCCTCAGTCCCCAAGTGCTGGGATTACAGGTGTGTGCCACCATGCCCAGCTAACTTGTGTGTGTGTGTGTGGTGTTTTTTTTTTTTTTTTTTTTTTAACTTAAGGTATGTTTTCAAAACTACTCAAAATTATCCTTCTTTATGGCAGAATAGCACTGCCGTGTATATAAATTCCACATTTTCTTTATTCATCTGTTGATGGGAATGTAGGATATTTCCAAGATTTTGCTATTATAAATTGTGCTACTACAAACATGTGTGCATATTTATCATATAGTATCATTATGGTATGATGCTAGAAGAGGAATCAGTGGGTCAAATGAAACCTCTAGTTTTAATTTTTTGAGAAATCTCTGTACTTAATTTCTGTAACTTTACCAATTTACTTTGCCATCAGCAATGGAAAAGTGTTCTTTTTTTTTTTTTTTTTTTTTTTTTTTTTTCTCTGCAGCCTTGCCAGAACTTGTTATTGGTTGATTTCTTGGTGATAGTCATTCTTTCTGGATCAAAATAAAGTTTTAAGTGTTTTAATTTATATTTCTTGAATGAGCAGTGGTGTTGAATGTGTTTTCATATATTTACTTACTGTTCATACTTTTTCATCATCAGTCTTAAACTAGCAACAGAGAATCAGGTACCTGAGTAAAGAAAGGCTCTTAAGATGAAAGATTCAAATAGAATAAGGGAACTGTGGTCCCCAGATCTTATCAAATCATTATTTTAAGACTTTTTGCCATTAATGGAAAGTTTGATATATCTTTTTGCATATTGATTGATATGTCACAAACCTCCCCAATTTTTAGAGATTGGAGATTTTTTGCTTTGGATAGGGCTTGACAGGAAAGACTGCTAATTCTCCATGTGGCATCTACTAGGATTGGGACATAGATGATACCAACCAGTGTGCTAGCTTGGATATGAGTACTTTCTGCCGTACTGTAAGAGTCAAAAACTTTCTTACTGGGTGCTGTTGGGTTGACTTAAACCTGCAGTGCAGAGAAAGAAGCCATTTGGGTTGGCAGTCTCCTCAGAAGGGAGAGGAATTGGCGTCTAAGGGCAGATTGCATGCTGGGATCCCTCAGGGGTGCCTTGCCAGTTGATGTTATTCCAGTGTGCCAGTGAGGCTTGTCTCTCCACTCCTGCCAGCTTTGACTTCCTTACTGCCCTTGAAGGTTTTGTTTAGCTCAACCACATTCTGTTGGTTTTCTGTTTCAGTGGAATCTTATACTTCTGATGAATTTTGACAAGAAACTACCTAAACTCCATATAGGAAAAATTTAGTGTCTAACATCTCAGCTAAGATGCTTTTATTTAGGGGCTGGATGTCTTGTCTTGTCTTCTCTACCTCCCTGCCCCATGGGGCCATTTAGTGCACTTACTTGGGCCATCTTCAGGGTAACTGGGCCCTTTTTGTGTTAGAGTACAAAAAGTGGAATGTTTCGTAGTTTCCTTTAAAAACAAAAAATGTATTTAGGTTTTACTTTTGAGGCAATTTCCAAATTCCTAAACCATTGCCAAAGTAGTACAGATGATTCTGTATACTCTTATACTGTTAACCCAGATCTCCCCAACCCTTACATTACCATAACCTGATGACTGGGCCAGGTCCCCCCCCCCCATGGACTCAGAAGTTTCAGAATATCACTTCTACCCCTTTCTTTTGGTCAGAGCAGTCATAACTATCTATACTAGATTCTAGGGAAAAGGAAATAGGCTTCACTCTTGGATGGAAGTGTGGTCAGTAGAGGCTCTTTATAAAATGGTGCATGATAGGAGATCTTTGGAAACTACATCAAGTCCCAGACATATGACGTACTGTTCATTGACAAGTGATTCATTTAAGTAGTCTGAGTAGTGGCTATTTCTAGATTCTTAGGAATGTCATTGTAACAGGACTAGTAAAAGTAAAATATTAAGTACTGTCTATAGTTTTATATCAAAATACAGGCTATCTGTAAAAATAATTGTGTCCATTGGTGAGAGGTTCATAAGAGAAGAAAGGCTGTGTAATTCCATCACCAAAGTAAAATGACTTCCACTTAGATACTTCAAATTATTAGAAATAAAGGTCTCCTCAAATAGCCATATTAGTCACCCTCTGAATCTCATGGCAGATATTGCTAGTCAGTGTCTACTCTTTGTACTGGGCATGAATGTGCCTTCAGAACCCTTCTTACCCAAGCATTCTAGGGAGCTGCTATGAATAGGTTTGAATTTTTAGAGAAGATAAACTTGCCAGTGTCAGTGAGTTGTGACTAGGATAGAAGGATCCTGATCTTAAGTGCATCTCCAAGATTCTGAAGAAATTCTCAAATAGTCACCAAAGGAAAACAGCCTTTTTTTTAAGCCTCCCCTTTGTATCTAGAACCTTTCCCCACACACAACAGTAAGCTACCTAAGTTACAGCAGGACTTATTTTTCTAGAAGGCAGAAGTATAATAAAGCTAGATTCACATTCCTTTATTCACACTAGTACTTGGGCAAGTAGCTCATCTTCCTGGGTCTTTGAGGATACCCTTCTTCCTTCTGAGGAAATCCCTTATTTCACTTGATAAAGGCAGAGTTTACTCTGTCCTTCATCTGTCTTTGCATAGTTCCTAGAATAGTGTTGAGTGCATGGTATATAGTATATCTCAGTAATTGTGTGTTAGATGAGTTGAAATACTACTATTTCAAAGAGTGGTTGTGATTTCACAATAGACATCTGGCCACCTTGCTACTATCACTTTAAGATCCTTCCCTTGTTATGTAGCTTAGTGAGTCTAAAAATTAGGGTTTTATACATGTCTGTTTGGGCCAGGATGGTGATGCCAGGCAATATATTCACTTAAAGTAAGTTGTGCTAACTGGTCCCTTTGAAGCTTTTATGCCTTCTTTCATCAGAAACTCCAATTAAGCATTTGCATTGATTGCCCTGAGAAACATTTCCAACATTTCACAAGTCCATTGCCTCCTTTCTTTGCCAGGTGTCAGAATGTCTCAGCAAGAACATTGCATCATACCACCAAAAGCTACAATGGCTTAGGAATCTAGAGTTTCTTTAGTTCTCTGTAATTTTGCTTCATTTTCTGTAAAATTGGGATACGGGATCATAGTAAAGAATAAGTAAAGGAACATATCTTATATAGCTATGATGCCTCAGTGGCCAATGAGGAAAAGTTAGTGCTGTCATTGTCACATTTTTATTTTGTGGATGAGTGCAGATAGGGAGTAACAGGAAGTTCTTGGGAAAGGAGAGGAGGCTAGTTGCTAAGGGTCGCTTTGTTCTGCCCTGGGGGTCCCCACTGGCCTGAGAAGGGGACAGCTCCAAGTCATCTCTCACCTGTAATTGTAGCCATATAACTGGAATCCTCCTCTGCTTATGTCCCCTGTTGTGTATTTTATAGCTAGATCCCATAGTAGCCACTCATTTCACTTGAGTAAAAGCCAGTCTTTGCTGCTCCTGTCTCTCTCACTGCTGCCACTGGGCCACTTGCTCACACAGGGCTACTTGCTCACTCTACTCCCCCTTCTCAGGCTGTCTGGGGCACTCACTGGGAACTCCAGGGACTCTGCAGTGGCCACTATCACCCTTCAGGCTTCTACCTTACTGCTGCTTACTCAGCTATTCTCTAGCCTGTGGGGCCTTCCAGCTACTTCATCCTCTCCTGCTCCTTGAATAAAGCTCATATGGATTTCTTTTTTTTTTTTTTTTTTTTTTTTGGCTGGCTCAGGCTGCCTTAAGGGTGGGTCGGGGATTGAACCACAGTCCCCTATGCCTAACTGGGATTGCCCTTGCAGGTACTTAAACCACTGAGCTAACCCGAAAGCCCCCCCAAGAATAAAGTTCATAAACTGCCCTCCATGTCCCATTCTTCCTCCTCTCTCCCTTGTATAACATACTGTTTCCTTGTTCCTGGGCTGTGTTTCTCTTCTCAGAATATCAGCTCCTTAAAGAGAGGGCCTTTTGCCTGTTAAATTCACTACCCAATTCCTATATTTCTCTCCCTCTCCTGTTACCCTCTAACTGCAGAAGGTGTCTTGCATGGCACTTCCTTTTCTGGCCTTCCTTTGAGTTCCTTTTCCTTTTCATTTTATCCGTATGGAATCTCCTGAGTTACAATCCTGTGTCAGGCCTATTGCTGACCACTGAGTATCCAGTTCATTGGCATGACACTTTCACCTTGAGGAAGTGGACCCTCTGAAAGAAAATAACTTGCCCAAGCTCAGAGCCAGTAAGGGGCAGAGCAGGTGATACCCATGTCTGGCTTAAAAGACTGTTCTCAGTTCTAGTATTGCATCATTGGCCCCTCTAGGATTTGTCCTTCAAGCTCTGACATTATTGCCATTGCTCTTCAGATGGGGTATCCTCTTGGCCTCATTTCATTTGGAGGCCATATTGAGCTGCCATGTGATAGGTGAGGAACTTTATTACAATTTAAGGGTTTACATTTTTTTTTTCTGGCTCCATTAGTGATTTTCTGTTATTGTTAGAATTAATAACTAGCATCCCAAAGACCTTGAGGCCCCTTATGGTCTGGCCCTGATACCAGGTTTCAGATCTTCAGCCTCACCAGGCAACCTCTTCCACCCCATTTGTAAATACTGTTTCTTCCATACGAGCTGGGAAATTCCTCATGTATCTCTGGGTCAGTACAGGTAACTCCAGTGAATCTTTTGCATCTCACTCATGTATCCTTTCAGTAACGTGTAGTACAGCCCCGACTCCTCACCTTCCAGTTTGGTCAGGTTTCGTCACAGGGCTATCTGGATTTATAATTTCATAACTGTGACTCTCGTTCAATATTTCCTGCCAACTGAATGGTCCATGATAGGCGACCTTCATCTGCTTTGACCATTGGATTCCCTGTTGGCTTTTTGGTGATTCCAGTTGAAGAACAAGTTAGAGATATGTAGGACAGAACAGAATGAGGCTGAAATAAACCTTTTCTAGTTGTCAAACCCTAATCTTTGTAGAAAACACTGCACTGTTTTCCTCACTCATTTTTGGTGTGAGACTGAAGCAGAATATATATTGTGTAGCATGAGGCTGGAGTATGTCGCAGTACTGGCTGTTGTAGACATCTGAGTAATCAGAACTGAGCAGTGTGATTTGGGGCCATTCTTGCCTCTGCTGAATTCTAGTCTTCCTCTTGTCCATAAATACAGTAATGACACAAAGAGATTTTGTTTGTTTAATTCCACTGATAATTCAGATAACCTGTCATTTTAAATCATGTTATTTCCTAGTCAAACTTTTTCTGACATGCACAGATCATGGTATGTGACTTACTTTGTATAGATAGCATTGTCTATTCTGTTCGTGCCTACTCCCATACACATATACTTTATGATAAGCAACTTTCCTTTAGGGCAGGGTTTTGTAATCTCAACACAGCTGACACCTGGGCCAGAAATTTTTTTGTCGTCGGAGTTTATCCTGTGTATTGCAGGATGTTTAGCAGCATCTCTGTCCTCTAGGCACTAAGTACTGGTGGTATTTCCTCAGTTGTGACAACCAAAACTGTCTTCAGACATTACCAAATGCCATATAAGAGCCAATACCATCTTCTTTGGAGAAGCACTGCCATAGAATCTGAATAATTAAAAGCTTAAGTGGTTCATTGCTTTTGAGCCTTGTGAAGGAAAACATAGGCCTTTCTAATCAGCTTTATCAGCAACTGAAAAATACATGACTTTCTCTGGTAGCCTGCTGGAGAAGGTTCGGATGGAGAATTTAGAATAGAACCCCTTCATTTGTTTCTGAGTCTCTGAAGTCTGTGACGAGAGCATCTGGCTCTTTGCTACTGATTCCTATATAAAAACGTCAGAACATTAAAAAATGTGATGTCAGTGGTTCAAGTCATTTAATATTAAATATTAGATATTATTAAATAATAAATCCTACCTAAATAACAGCTAATATTTGCATAGTAGATACTGTGTGTTGGTCATGTTTAAATATCAACTCACTGCGTCCTAGGAACAACCCTCTAAAGTAGGTCTTGTTATCTGTGTTATATGGATAAAGAAATTGAAGTATGGTGAGGCTGACTTAATCATAGACACATAGCTAGGGATTGCTAGAACCAAGATTCAGAGCTGGCACCCTGATTTTGGAGCCTGTGCTCTCAGCATTGACCTTTACTGAACACCTACTGTGGTCCCTAATCCCAGGTTGATGACTTTGTAGCTCTCAAATTTTATAATTGTCCTTTGGGATAAGTGATATTATCCCAGATTTTACAGATGTGAAACCAGGAGGTTAGAGAAGCTATAATGTCTTACATGTTATGTCTCAGGCCTCTGACTCATATGCTTCCATATATCAGGTAGTCTCCCATGTATGAACACACTTTTTTTAATAACTTTGTCTTCCCTTTTTCCTTAGAGCCACCACTCATTCAACAGATACCAGTTAAGTGCCTTCTCTAATTTAGTGCCAGTTACTAAGCAAATGTTACCATTTCTAAACATGCCTTATTAAGATGCTTTGAATATATGATCTTAATCCGGTCAGGAGGCTGGTGGTTCCAAATTGTAGAGATTTGGAAACAGATTCAGAGGTGAAATAGCTTTCTGTTGTAATAGTAATGAGCTAATGAGCTGTACTGTAGTCTTCACTAGAACCTGGGTCTGTCTGAGTTCAGATTGTATTCCTTTTTTTTTTTTTTTTGTCTTTTTGAGACAGGGTCTAGCTATGCAGTTCAGGCTGGCCTTGAGCTCACTTTTGTAGCCCAGGCTGGTCTCGAACTCGCACCAATCCTCGTCCCTCAGCCTCCCGAGTGCTGGGATTACAGGCGTGAGCTCAAATTGTATTCTTAACTATTTTGATCTTTTTGCATTTTATTAGAGAGTATTTTTTTTTTTTTTTTTTTTTGAGGCCAGGTTTCACTGAAGTTTAAGCTGGCCTCAAACTCATACCAAACTTCCTGCATCAGCCTACCAGGTGCTAAGATAACAGGTGCGCACCACCGCACCTGGCTATTAGAGAATATTTTTATTTAAAGTACTTCAAAATTAGCAATAGCATACATTATTAGCAGTGGTAGAGAAGGAGGTAAGATGTGTTCTTTCTAGCAGCTTTCAATTGCAATTCTGTTCACAAAAATGAGGAGAGTGGTCTTTAGTAAGTTTGCTGGTGACTTACTATGGACGTTGGCTGTCTTTGCACTTCAGGAGAGAGTGGGACTTCAGGCCTTAACTGCTCTACTCAGCACTTCAGCGGGCACCTGATGACTGCACTAAGTCTCGTGAACCTGTGAGTCACACAAAGACAGTCTGGTCATGAGAATACTAGGAGACCATAGAGATTACCTCAGCTGCTTGCATCTTCTTGAGAAAGCAGACAAAATGTGCTTTGGTCAAATACTTCACTCCAGTGGTGGTGAGCCTATTAGAGCTTTCAGTGATAATAAACAGCCCACTCTGGCATGCATGTCATAGGTTCACAGCCGCTGCTTTATACAAAACATTTTGTCCTGCCTTTTCAAAGACCATGGCTTGCCCAACACTCAGAGTTACTGAAGTATGAAAAGACTACTGCTCTTCACAGATCCCATTTCTTTAGCCTGCTGTTGGGTGCCAAGGGGCTGCTGGTTGGAGTAGCCTGGGTTGGCCAGACCTGGCTAATTTAGGGAAATAAGGTATTTTTGAAATCTTGTGCTGCTTCCAGACCAGTGTGCTCATTGTTTTTTTTAAAATTCCCCTTCTACTCAGTGGAGTCTGGGTTTTCTGCTCCAATTCTGCTTTCCCAGTCTTGAAAATATGTTGTGTATATTTCCCTTCACCTCTTGCATAGCTTCCTTCAATTAGGCTCATGTAAACAAGGCATAGATTTGGTGGGTAAGAAAAAAGAAAAAGACTGGTTTGGGTAAATGGCAGTTAAAGAAATTAGAAAGTACAGATGGGACAGAGTATCTCAGGATCAAATAGGCATGTGTGGGACCACTCTGCAGGGTGTTGGTGTGGGGGACACTCGGGGAGGCAAAGATATGCCCTGTAAATAATAAGCATTAGCTATTCCCAGGGGGCCCAGGGCTTGTGCACAGAGCAATGTGGCTGTCACCAACCCAGCTGCCTATGTGGCACAGTGCCCACAGGTGCCTAGGGCCATCCTCCCAGTGGTCAGCATGCTTAGCCACATGGGAAACCTGAGAAGGAACTCTTGACAACTGCCAGCCTTTTTATTTTGAGAAGCCTCCCTTGGGTTTTCATGGTAGTCACTCTCAGGAGAACTGGCCACATGGTACAAATTGGTACCTTTTTTAAAAGTGTGTGTTCTACTTATATCATGGCTCCTCAGAGTTGAGATGTTCTAAAAAGTAGGATATGACACAGGATGATTATAATTAGACTATTGATAGCAAGGCTTAGTGTCTGTGCTCTGAATAAGGACAACAGACAATGACAGTGTGGGAACCATGTCCAGAATGATTTGTGGGCAGAATTGCTGGCTTCCTTCTAACCCATGTAGTTCAGCTTTGCCAGCACCCAAGAACTCCTGCTCCAGACTGTACTCAGGTTGTCAACTCAGAGGAATCTGGCCACTTTCTAAATATTACTTTATGTAGTGCTAGGGATCAAACCCAAGACCTTTTGTGTGGTAGGCAAGTGTTCTTCCAACCTTAAAAATGACTCTCCTTGACTTTTTTTTTTTTTTAATTTTAAGACAAGGTCTCCCTAAGTTGAACATCCTGATCTCAAACTTGTAATCCTCATACTTCAGCCTCACAAATAGCTAGGATTATAGGATATGGCAATGTACTCCACCAAAAATAACTTTTTAAATTACAAAAATATATCTTCTGCAGGAAAGCTGGGTGTAGTTCAGTGGTAAAGCATTTGCCTCAAATGTACAAGAACCTAGATTTAGTCTCTCACAGCACAAAGAAAAAGGCAGGGAGGGGAGAGACAAAGGAAAGATTTCTTCCTTCTAGAAAGTAAATAATCCTTTTACTACCAGAGATAGCAGTTAGCATTTTGGCACATTTATTTTATTTTATTTTTTTATAATTTTTTAAATTTTATTTATTTTTTTTCTTGTTTCAGAACCTTTGTTTGTTTATTCACTCATTTTTATGGCCTGCTCAGCCTGCCCTGAGGGCAGGGCTGGCGCAGCATGTGGTGCCGGGGATCGAACTGCGGTCCCTGAAGCCGCCCAAGCTTTCCCAAGCAGGCGCTTTAGACCACTGAGCCATCCCGCAGGGCCCCAAGGCACATTTATTTTATGATGCAGTCATTTTTGAAATTTATCTAGTGCATTAGTCTCTGTCTATTTTCAACCAATATAATGATACATAAAGGTATTGTTGGGTGTTCTGGTGTTTTTGTTCTTTGAAGTTTGTTAATGTCTGTCCTCAGTTGTATCTTGACCCCTAAGAATAGGAGTCTGAAGGAGTGGATATCAGTTTTCACTGAGGCCTCCATTTCAGATGTCATTCTCACACTGCTCACTTTATGCTGTTTTTAGTACAGTGTAAAACTACAATACAGATTGCTTTTCTTTTTAGCCTTTCATTAGTTTAGTTTATAGAATAATAGTGAAATAGTCATACTTTATTGTGTGTTTTGTGTCAGGCACTGTACTAACTTTATTTTTGAGAAGTGGCTCTTGTAATCTTTGCAATAATTATAAAAACTTGGTTCGCCAGGCGTGGTGGCTCACGCCTGTAATCCCAGCACTTGGGAGGCTGAGGCAGGAGGATCGCTGCGAGTTCGAGACCAGGCTGGGCTACAAAAGTGAGCTCAAAGCTAGCCTGAACTGCACAGTGAGACCCTGTCTCAAAAAGCCAAAAAAAAAAAAAAAAAACTTGGTGCTTTTCTCTCCTCTTTTCAGCTGAGAAACCTAGACAGACTTTAGCACTACTTAAGTGGACTATCCCAGGCATGCTGAGCATAACCTCTGAACTTAGCCTGCATCTGTAAGAGCTGGACCTTATGGATACAGGAATAAAGAGGACCCAGCGTTAGCTCCGAAAGCTGAGCTGAGCTGAGCTGAGCTGCTCCATTGGCAGGAGCCAGGGTTCCATGGAGACAGATCCTATGGGCAGATTCTGGCAGTATTTGAGTCACCTGTCTGGCCTTCTGCTATTGCAGTCTTGCCTTGGCTCCTTGGGCAGGTGGATTTCTTTTCCAGGAAATACTTTCTTATTGACTCTTATGCAAAGTCTTACCAGTGTTTACTCTCCTGTGTGCTGTCAGGTTTTGAGGAACCAACACTGCTCTCCTCCTTTTCCTTTCTTGCTGTATTCAGTAGACTTTTCCTGATTTGATCAAATGATCCTGATTGGCAAAAGTAGCATGTTACTAGAGTTGGCCTGATCCTTTGTCTACCTAGGACTAAGAGATTTTCTGAGGCTAGAGCCCTTTCCTGCCACATATACCTTTGTTCTAGGGATTATCTCTGAGCTTTTACTTAGGAGACCTAGGCATCAGACCTTTTCTGATAGCATACCTTCTTGAAAGTCTTGACAACAGTCTAAAAAAGATTTTGGTGTCTTTCAGTTGTACTTTTCTTAGGGAATAAAACTCTTTAGGGTTCTGGATTCTTGAAGAACTGTAGGGATCAATCCTAAGCCCTCATGCATGCTAAGTAAGCCCTCAACCACTAAGCACTCTACCTCCAGCCAACAAACACTTGCCTAGCTTGGAGGACTTTAGAGAGATGGTATAAAAGTATAGTGTAAGTTATTCTCAATGAATTTATTAATATATTTTGCTTGTAATGTATGTATCAGGGATCATTTATGAACAATCAGTGTTCCTCTTTCTCTTGAGCTTTGGCCTGTGGATAGCTATGTGCTATCTAGGGACATGGGCAGGATGTCCGGGGATGCCCTTCTGAAGGAAGCATTCCATTGAGGCTTCTGTGGGAAGGTATACTCTGTGACCACAGAGCCCACTCTCCCTCGTCTACCTTGGCTCAGGACTCTGCACTCATATTGTTTGAGCCCTCACCCATGATGATCTCCTAGGAAGATTGTTTCCTAATGGTATATTAATGGCCCTGATGCCAGTAATGGCCCTAATACCATTTTCTGAAAAGTTTAAGGTATGTTGCTATCATCTGAAGAATTTGAATTGACAGAAGTAGAGTGACTTTCTTCCTTAAGAACTTGATGTCAGCAGGTTTTCATGCTTTCTAAGTTTGAGAAAGTGGCCAGATAAACCCATATATGGAGGTTGCTTATAGAACAGGCTCTCAAAATACCTTTTCCAACAGAGAAGGTAACAGATGCAAAGCAAATTGTTTGTTCCTTCATTTGGCTTCTCCTTTGTGCCAGGCCTATTAAGTATCCTGTGCTAAGTAGGGGGAATAGAGTGGCAAGTGATGTCTAAGCCCTTAGCCTTTTTATCCAACTAGATTTAGAGATGAGAGTCACTAACGTTCCTCTTGGAGATCAAAAGACATTTCTGAGTAAGTCTGTTCCCCTGTTGAGGCATGGGAGATTAATGAGAAGGGGTTAATAGAAGGTCTCTTACTCTTTCCCATCTTGCAAGATGGTGGGTGAAAAAACTGAAAAGCCAGACACTAAAGAAAAGAAACCCAAAGCCAAGAAGGCTTCTACCAGTGATGCTGGTAAGAAGGGGTATGGCAAAGAAGGCAAGAACGTCCAAGAAGAGACAGACCCACTGCAGCCAAAAGAAATCCCGTCCTGATCAGAGGTATTGGTAGATACTCCCGATCTGCTATGTATTCCAGAAAGGCTTTGTATAAGAGAGAGTACACAGCTGCCTAATCAAAGGTTGAGAAGAAAAAGGAGAAAGTTCTTGATACCATCACAAAGTCAGTCGGTGGGGACAAGAATGGGGTTACCCGGGTGGTTAAGCTTTGCAAAGTGCCTAGATACTACTCTACTAAAGATGTGCCCTGGAAGTTCCTGAGCCACAGCAAGAAACCCTTCAGTCAACATGTGAGGAAACTTCAAGCCAGCATTACTCCTGGCACCATCTTGATCATCCTCACCAGGCATCACAGAGGCAAGAGAATGATCTTCCTGAAGCAGTTAGACAGTGGCTTGCTACTTGTGATTGGGCCTCTTAGCCTTAATTGTGTTCCTCTATCAAGAACACACTAGAAATTTGTCATTGCCAGCTCTACAAAAATTGATATCAGCAAAGTGAAAATCCCCAAGCACCTCACTGATGCTTGCTTCAAGAAGAAGAAGCTGCAGAAACCCAGACGTCAGGAGGGCAAGATCTTTAACACTGAGAAAGAAAGATACCAGATTTCAGAGCAGCACAAGGTAGATCAGAAAGTGTGGACTCACAGATGTTAGCAAAATTCAAAGCTGTTCGTCAGCTCTGGGGCTACCTGCAATCTGTTTTTGCACTGACAAATGGAGTTTATCCTCATAAATTAGTGTTCTAAATTTCTTTCTAAGAACCTAATTAAATAACTGATAATTTTTTAAAAATGCTCTTGGTAACAGCCAGCATCAGCCTTCTAGTGTAGTAGACATAGGTGAGGTTGGCTGTGTGGTTGTGCATATAACTGGGAAGCAGCACTCCTGGCCTTCCTGGGTTGTCATCCACAGCCCAGCATCCTTGAGGAATTGAAGCTAGGCAATATCTTAAGTAAAAAACAACAACAACAACAACAACAAAAAACCACTTTTATTTCCTTTCCTTTGTTTCTTGTTTGTTCTTAGAACTTAGCTCAGGTCATTGTATAAAATGGAGTTATTTATAGGCTCTACAAGCTATGTGAAATGCCCATGCCCTTCCAAGTGCCACAGCCATTGAGAACCCGTTTTCTGTACTTCAGGTCTTTGCTTAGAACTAATGAAAATAGCTAATATATGCTGAATCCTCTACTCATTATATCCCCTATGCTATATTTAGTATGTTGCTCTGTTTTAGAAAGTGGTCCATGTAGGTTAACATGGTCTTTGAAGACTGCAGTCAGGGAATAGGTACCTTTTACCGGAGAAAAAAACTAAAGCTAGAAGAGATTGTCACAACTTCACAGTGTTGTGGATGCTGGACCCTAGGAGGCCCAGCTCAATGTTATCTCTCCTTTCTCTGCTCTTCTTCCATGGTGGGCTGCCTGGCCAAGAGATTAGTTTTGCTTATACTGTGATCTGGGCAGATAATAGCAGCATTGCAGCACCTTGGTTTGAGTGTGTGGTATATTGGGTTTTCAGAGTCTACTGAGAGTGCTTGTGCTCTGACACTGGTTTCTCCAGACTAAACTGGTAGTGCTATAAATAAACCCACCACTTTGGGCCGTTGAGGTCTGCTTGGTGGATGGGGAGAAATCAAATAAATGCCTTCTGTACTTCCTGGCATTTGGGAAGCTCCCTACAAATCTGCTCTACCTACAAGGTCAGGCCAGCTTAGTTTTCCATCTTAGGGTTTTCAAGAAAAGGATAACTTGTTTGGGTGGGAAGATGGTCATGATATTGGAGACTTTTGAATTGCCTTCAGTGTTAAGCTGGCTAGAAGCAGTAGAGCTGACCATGGAAGGAAGTTGTTTCCCTAAACTCTGGCCCCATCTCCCAACCTAGCAAAATTGTAATCAAGCCAAGTACCCCTTTTCTCTCACATTTTGCCAAAATAAAATACATCTTAGAGGGTACACTAATGGCTTCCAGGTCCCTTTGCAGTTGTTTTTTGGATAGATATTGGCCTATAGCAGTGTTTTGAAACAACAGCAGTTGCCATAAATGATTCGGCAGAACCCAAGCAAGCCCACAGTCTTTCAAATCCACATGAACAGCCTTCTCTCAGATGGTGGGCATGTGCTCTGGAAGAGGAGGGCAAGTGTGGGGACCAGCCTTGGAATTCCTTCTTGCCACATTCATAGGGAATGTCATGATGTCCCATTCTTGGTCTCAGAATGCACTATGTACCAGGCTCTAAACTGCACTGAACTTAGGAGAAAAGAGCTATTTTTGGCCTGGTGGTAGAGGAAGAAAACAGCCAGCAGTGTTTTGCATAAATGTATCTGCTGGAACTGTTAATCAGTAACACAGGAATCTGGTACAGGTAGAAGCCAGTTGTGGTCTGTATACCTAAGATAAAATATACCTTGTGCTCAGTAAAAATGATAGGACTATATTTACCTTCTTAGAAAATGCAGTAAGTACTATTTGAGTGAGACTTCTAGGGCCACTCTCAATATGAGTCAGGCTGACGTTGCTGATAACAGAGCAGCCTGTGCCTTTCTGTGCCTGGACACTAATTGGTAAAACCCAGCAGCTTCCTTCTTGGTGATCTCTGCCCATTTGGGCAGGCTCCAAAGGGCTAGCTCTCCTCAAAGTAACCATTCTGATTTTTCATCCTGTAACCCAGTGCTTGATAACCAAGAAAATAATCATTTTCCTGATTTCTGTTCAGCCTTCCAAAGTCATGGCAGTAGTTGTCTTATATTCAGAGCCACTGACATTGGGATTTATGGTCTCTGGGTCATTTTCTGTGTTTCATTCTTCTTTCCTTGCTGTTTCCTCATAATTCCCAGGTCCTAAGCTTCTTTCCTGCTGCTAGAAAGGGTATAATAACCAGTCATGTGTTAACCACCTTTACTGCTGTTCCACTTCTGGGGGAGAGGGGCCACCAGGCCACGAGAGCTTTCTGAGTCAAAAGAAACCAGATTGTAAGGAGTGGCTGAGGCAGCCAGAAACAGTCTCAGAAGATGCATATTCCTTGGTGAGCCACTCAGCCATTATTTACTTAAATTTTATTATAGTTGTATAGGGGAAGAAAAAGGATATCATATTTATAGTGGCAGTTTATAATAGCCAGATGTTGGAAACAGTTCAAATGCCCATCGGCTGGTGAATTCATAGGAACATGTTCTTTTTTATATAATGAAGTACTACTATGCTATAAAGAAGGATAAGCTCAAGACATTTCTAGGCAAATGGATGCAACTTGCAACCATGCCCTTACATGAAATAAATCAGACACATGTGTAAATACCACATTATTTTTATGATGTGAGAAACTGAAAGTATAAATAAGGTCCAAAATGTATAACAAATATTGTGAAATTAAAAGCAAGTGTTCAAATGGGGAAGGGGAAAAGAGGTGGAGGAAAGAAGGGAAAAGTAAAAAAAAAAGAGAAAAGAAAAAAATGGAAAAAGTTTTTGTAAATGGGGAGGGGAAGAGAGGTTGACAGGAGGGTAGGGGAATGGAAAAATAAAAGAAACAAGTTATATCAAGTACAGGTACAAATCCGTATGTGAATCTAATAATTCTGTATATCTTAAAATATACCAACAAAAAGATGGGAAGAAAAAAGAGGATGGGAAGTAGTAAGGCTACTCCTGCCCTAACTCCTGGAAAAGATCTGTCCTGAACCTGAATTCATTTTTGTATTTGTTGGTCCTGCTCAGTGTGATGTGACTGTGCATTTCCTCAGATGGATCTTTGTCTTGTTTTCTGAGTGGCCTAAGGTGTTGAGTCTTTCAACTCTGGACTTGCCTGCAGAATTAGCTACATCAGGAAACAACAAGAAGATACAAGAGGTGGGAGGGAGACTGAGCAGATGTCTCAGCCTGCTGCTTTTCTCCTCCAGAAGGTGTACTGCATGGGAGAGGCTGGTGGAGCAACCTCGAAGCCCACAGGCAGCAGGTGGGCACACAGGCAGCTAGAGTAGACTTCATTTTTTGGTGAGCACGACATGTCTCTGGTTGACTGGAGTCCATGCTACTACCTCCAGGGACAGCAGGATCTATCTGTGCTACCAAACTGCAGAGAACAGGGACTGTGGCTGGAAGAGAATGTCCCTGAATAACCAGCTTAGGATTTTACCTGCTGGGATCTAGCTTTGGCCTCTCCTCCTGTAGGGTGCTGTGGTGCCCTGGAATTCTCATGACTCAGCAGAAGGTTAACAAATTTGTTTTTTGTTTTTGTAGTGGGAATTGAAATAGACCCAGGGTCTACTTGAGGCAAGATCTCACTAAGTTGCTCATGCTGGGCTTGAATTTGTGATCTTCCTGCCTCAGCTTCCAGACTGTTGGGTTTACAGGTATGTGCCACCATGCCAGCTAAGAATGTAGGTTTTTATGTGTATAGTAATGGGATTGAACTCAGGCCCTTGCACTTTCCAGGCAAGTGCTTATTCTACTGAGCTATCTCCCCCGCCCCTGTATAGTAAAATTGTTAGAATATAAAATTTGATATCTTAATCATTTTCAAGTGTATGGTCCTTTGAAACTAAGTACATGCACATTGTCATGCAACCACAAAACATTTTTAATCTTCCCACGCTGAAACTCTGTACCAATGCAACAATAGCTACTCATGACCACCTCTCTCCCAGCCCCTGGCCCTCACCATTCTACTTTCTGTCTCTATAAGTTTAAGTAGGTACTTCATACATGTGGAACTATTCAGTATCTGCCCTTCTCTGATGGGTAGGTGATGTCTTTAAGATTCATCATGTTGTAGCATGTCAGGATTTTCTTCCTTTTAAAGGCTGAATAATACCCCTTCGTGTGTATAGACACTTATGATAATTGGGTTGCTTTCACCTTTTGGCTGTTGTACCTAATGTAGTCACATGGATGCACAAACATCTGTTGAAGTTCCAGCTTTCAGGTTTCTTTTGGGTGAGGATATTAAAACATAGGAGCAAGTTGTTTTGTTTTGTTGATGGTACTGGGGGTAGCAAAACCCAAGAGAATTCTATCACTGAGTTATATGCCTACCACTTTTTATTTTTCTATTTGAAGATAGGATCTTACTAAATTTCCCAGGCCAGCCTTGAATTTGTGATTCCCCCTGCCTCCTGAGTAGCTGGATTACAGACCTGTACCACTGCACTTGGTTGCAAGATAAAAGATTAGTTACTGATGAATCACTTTCTTTGCTGAGGGTTAAACTTTCTGACCAAATGCTAGCTTTACTCACCTTCTAATTTTAGAGACTAACATAACCAGTGCTGGTCACTCGAATCAGGCTGCATTTGGATATCTGATAGGCTTTTGCATGTGTTATACTTCTAGTTACATGTATCATCTTTCATTGCACTTCACTTGGAGGCACCCTTGTTGGGGTAGGCAAAGACCTGTTGGCTTTGATCATCTTTTTTTTCCTGACCTGAGTAGGACTGGTATTTTGACCTTTTCTCCAGGTTTGGCTCCATTTTGGGACCTGCAACTCTGAGGCTGCTGAAGATTGAGGCCACTTGTCTTCTACTTGTGGCTGTTTTATGTAGACATGGTATTGTCTTCCCATTTGGTGGCTCTGACAATCTGCTTTCGGTTCATCTAGTTCTTACTCAATTTGTAGAGTTACCAGATTTAATGTGTAAAATATTCCTGGGGAAGTAAAATATATTTGTGAAATAGCCCTGGCATTTGGAATAACCACTGGACTGGTTTGTCCTGTACCAGCTAAGGGCACATTTTGGAGATAACTGGCTCTTGATGGAGGCAGCTATCCTGTCATGGGTATGTACTTTTAAGTGAGGCTCCTTGAGTCAGTGCCCCTCAGTATTTGACAGACAATAAGGAAGTAGTGGAGGTTGGTTATGAAACTCCTGTCTTAATCAGGATGTGGTTATTTGCTGTGTTAATTTCTTAGACCTACAAATGGACCAATTTAAACTGCTTCTGCCTAGCCATGGACACTAAGAACAGTCATAGTATCCTGATAGGCTTCAAACCCATGAAATCATAAGGACCTAGACTTTGGGCCATGTAGACTTAATGAGTGGTGAAGGACCCTACCGTTTTGCACTGTAGTCACCTCCCCCTGGCTAGAAGGTGTTTGGTGCTGCATTTGTAGAGTCAGCTCACAGTTCCCATCCACCCCCTTGTTGCCCTTTCCTTGCCTTAGGCCCTGTGGGAGCAGCAGGTAGAGAAAGTTTATAGCCCACATTGGAGGAGCTTGGAGTCTAATGAGGGGGTACAAAGATATTTCAGAGATTTTTTTTTTTACTTTGTTATACTTTCATGACAAGAATGAAAAGGGAAATGTGACTGATGTTTGAAGTGAAAAAGCCTGTTCTTCTGGATGTTGTACAGCATGGACTGGCCACATATCCACCTTCTTCCTCTAGGTGATGGCTGGGCCAGAGAGATAACTCAGTAGAGTAAGTGTTTGCCTGGCAAGCACAAGGTCCTGAGTTCAATCCCTGGTACTGCAAACAAAACAAAACAAAACAAAAACAAACAAAAAAACCTCTAGATGATGGCTAAACTTTTGGAGCTTTTGATGATACAAATAGCCCACTGCAACTCGCGAACCATAGATTTACTGTTTCTGTGTGAAATGCTTACTTGTACCCCTCTCTACCTTAGTGCTTTATTCTTCTGTAAGACAACATTTGTCTGCAAAGCCCATACCTCACTGGGTTAGGGGATGGTGCTCAGAGTGTGCCAGCAGGAACTGTGGGTCAGAAAGACCCCTGGCAGGCTGGGAAAGGTCAAGAAGACCCATGGGAAAGCTGCCTGGAGCTCCAGGCAGTGGGTGGGAGCCTGCAAGGAAAAATGGGGGAGAAAGAGCAAAGAGGAAGAATCTGCCCACTACTTCTCTGTTCTCTCTCAGGACTGCTGTTTGTTCCCTTCCCAACTATTGTGACAGGGCAACAAGGGGGAAGGATCAGGTGATACTTTCTTAGCAATATGTTTTCCTCCTTGGGCCTTCATTGCAGGAAACACTACCAATTTCACTTTTTACAGGTGAAGACACAGACTTTGTAAAGTGACAGGAATAGGTCATATCAAGGCAGAGCTGATCTAGATCCTGAACAAAGAAGGACCAAAGGAGTGTCAGCCAAGTCTGAGTTGGATGAGCTGAGAAAGGGACCATTAGCGGTTTAGTCCCATAGCGGCTGTGTTAGACCCTTATGGCTGCTTTACTTGTTTGGGCTATGAGAGGAGGAGGGATAAGGGCTGCTCTCACAGGATCAGAACATGGTGGGTAGAGAGGAGCCTTTCCCAGGGCACCCTAGCCTCTAGCTGGACTCAACCTGTGAGGAACCTGAGAATGAATCGGATAGCTGTTTTGGAGCTGATGTGTAAGACAAATGCTTTTCTGATTTGGGGAAGAGAGAAGAGTATAGAGTAGTGGACAGGCAGGGCATGTAGTCAGACCAGTTTCTAGAGGTGGGCTGGCATCTCTGTCCACAGGTATCACTTCCTGTTTAGGATCCATGGAAGGTTAGCAGGTTTAGATGGCACATTTAAGAGATCTTTTTTAAAAAACTATTTATATTATGGTCAGCTCAGCCTGCCATGGGGAGGCGTACCATGTGGTGCCTGGGATTGAACCACAGTCACTGTGGTTGCCTAAGCTTGCCTAAGCGGGCACTTTAGACCACCAAGCTATCTCACTGACCCCTAGATTGCACATTTAAACCCATGGTAGGGTTTACTGCTTGGCTGTCCACAGTTCCAGGGTGTCCAGGTCTTCAGTGGGTGGGTTGGGTTGTGACAGGGCATATAGGTGTATTTGTAGTCCCTTGGCTGCAGTCCCTTATGCCCATGTCACAAGCTCAGTGTAGGGCTGCCTGTCACCTGATCCTAGAAACCTGCTCTACCTCTGGCCCTGGGCTTGGCAGATCCAGTTTTCCAAAGAAAAATGACCTGCCATTCATTCATTTATTTTGGTGAGATCAGGCACGAACGCATGACCTTGCACTTGCCAGGCAGGCATTTGTGCCATGGAGCTGTCTCCCCAGCCCATACCTGACTTCTGATGTCACCCAGTTGCCTGAGGCCAAAGGAAAAGTGACAGTGATTCTGTGTGTGTGCGTGTGTGTGCCTGTGTGTATAAATAGGTAGGGCCTTAAGATCCTGGCAATCCTATGTCTAGGATTCTTATATTCTGCTGCTCTGGTCCCTTTTTCTTCATAGTGGCTTTTGGCATACTCTCCCTCACCAGACTCTATTACCTTTAATACAACCTTCAATGTTGAGTGAAGGGCTAGCTGATCTTGGCAGGCCCTTTACTTCTAGGAAAGCCTATGGTTTCACCTCTCTACTTCTTTGTTTCTGAAGCTTCTCCCCAGAGTTCAGGTAAGCCCCCTTCCTTCTCTCTGTCTAGGTCTGTCTGCAAAGCCCACTCCTCACTGGGTCAGGGGAGGGGCCTGCCTGAAAGGTTATAGTCATGTGAATAATAGCAATAACACTAGTGAACATTCATTAAATGTTTTGCAGTGTGCTAAGCACTGTGCCAGGTGTTTCACATCCATGATCTATAATTTTCCCTGCATCCCTATGGGGTACAGATTACCAGTACTACTATTTTAAAGCAAAAAGAAGTTATCACCTATCCAGGGTTACATGGCCAGTAATAGATGGTCCTGGATTCTATCTAATTTGGGAAAAAAATCTAGTTTGACATGTCTTATCAAAATTCCTATTTTGAAATTGTGGTGCTTCCTACTAAAGTGAAACAAGAGCAAGTGTCTTTGAGAATTGTGACCTGGACTGGGGACATCCCCTGTATCAGGGAAAAAAAAAAAAAAAAGTACCTGTTTTTACAATCAACAAAGAGCAGCTCTGTGACCTCAAAAGCTATGGGAACTTTTCCCCATCAGTAAGCAAGTAGTCCTATAGCAGCAGACACCAAACCTGGGTGTCCTTTAGTCCAATTCATTCATGACACTGTCTACTGAAGAGAGCATCCCATGCCACAGAGTCCCCAGGTCTGCCCCCTTCAGCTGACAGTTACAAGGCCCCATTGGTTTTATGTGTACTTCTAACTGACCTGCTCTTAATCAGTTTCCACAGCTCCTTCCTTTTGGGTTCAGTTAATTTGCTTCAGTGGCTCACAGAACTCAGGCAAACATTTCTGTTTACATTTATTGTAAAGGATATAGATAAAAAGAGGTCATAGCAAAAGGGATATAGATGAGGACACATGTGCTTCCCTGCCTTCACCAGGCATAGCACCTTCTGAGGACCATGCACTTGGCACTTTAGACCTCTGTCCTTGGGGGTTTTGTGGAGATTTCATGGCATAATATAACCGAAGTATAAACAAGTGAAAATATGACTGGATAAGAGGCTGATCTGGTGCTAATAAGCAGAGTAGAGAACCCCAGGGTGGTCTATCTCTGTAGCATTTCTCCATATAGGGTACAGGACAGGACCCTTGGAACAAGGAGGGACTTAACGACTACTTGTAGTCAAGAGTTTCCTTATGGCCAGTTTCAATATAAAGAAGCATGGGAAGAGTAGCATCTCTATGACCTACTTTGAAGAGAAACTCTAGTTTCTGTGACCTGCCTTGAGGGAGGAGTTAATGTCCCAGAAACTACAGATAAAAAACAAAATATGAAGGGCCAGCAAGATAGCTCAGCAGACTAAGGACCTGCTGAGGCAAGTACAGGGACAGGGCTCAATCTCCAGCACTATATGCCACGCCACCCCCTCCCCTCCTGGGCCTGCTGAGCCAGTCACTGAGTGCTGTACGCCTATAATCCCAGCATTGGGGTGGCTGAAAACAGGATCACCAGGAGTTCAAGTTGTATAGTGAGACCCTGTACCAAATACATTTTTAAGAAGTGAGTCTGGGTATAGTGGCTCATATCTATAATCCCAGTACTTTGGAGGCTGAAGTAGGAAGATTGCCATAAATTTCAAACCAGCCTGGGCTACATAGTGAGCCCAGGGCTAGAAAAGAGAGAGAGAGAGAGAGAGAGAGAGAGAGAGAGAGAGAGAGAGAGAGAGAGAAGGAGAAGAAGAAGAAGAAGAAGAAGAAGAAGAGGAGGAGGAGGAGGAGGAGAAGAGAAGAGGAGGAAAGGAGAGAGAAGAGAGAGAGAGAAGAGAAGAGAAGAGGAGGAAAAGAGAGAGAGAGAGAGAAGAAGAAGAGGAGGAAAGGAGAGAGAAGAGAGAGAGAGAAGAGAAGAGGAGGAAAAGAGAGAGAAGAGAGAGAGAGAGAGAGAGAGAGAGAGAGAGAGAGAGAGAGAGAGAGAGAGAAAAGAGAAAGAAAAAGTAATGCCACATCCTCCTACACAGTATCAGGTAAGAAGGCTTCCTTCTGAGGTTTGTTTGTTTTTTTTAACTTCCTATCACCAGAACTGCATGAGGAACCTCTTGCCTCTTCCACCCACCCTCCACCTACTAATTCCTGCTGAGCTTTAGGCTCCTAGGAGGAGATTCTCAAACATCCCTGTGTTGAGAAAGAATAGCTGTGGAAATGGGGACAGAGGCTGCCTTAGAACAGAGCCATGGTTCTCTGTTTATGGATTGCAGGGTGGGGTCAAGGGTTGGACTGTTTCAGATAGCCTTGACCTCCCACAGGTGCGGAGCTGGGCTCTGCTAGGCAGTGTGAGCCCACTGGAGGGAGGTGCAGGTGCACACCTTGAGGGCTGCATATGTCAGCACTGTAGCTCTCTGCCTCTACTCTGAGTCCAACTCCTTGTAAGCTCCTGCCTTCTCTCGCAAAGTCGCCCTTACCCATCTCTCACAGAGAGCAGAATTCTGTACTCACAAAGAAGACAGGCCTTGGCGGCACTTGAAGAGAGGAATTTTATCACAGTTAACATTTGCCTTAACCCTGTTTGTATATGCTTAGAATGGGTTCCCTGACTCAATGGTAGTGTCTCTTCCTTAAGGGAGCCATTCTCTGAAGCCACTCATTAGATTTGTGCTGTGCTAAGGAACTAGCTTGTGGGGCAGGTAGACCTGATCCAAGTCCTACATGTGTAAGGGAAGTTGTCAAACATGGCCACAGGGACATCTGTGGCTCCCATGGAATATGACTTTGAAAACAAGTAGTCCAAGATAAAGTGAGAAAGTAGGAGCCTAGGAGCAAAGGAGAGTGGAACAGTGAGCCAGTGCTGCTGCAGAGCTTGGAGACTGATGGGTGAATGGTCCCTTTTAGCTGATTCCAAACAGACCATGTTACCCTCTCTGAAGCAGTTTCCCCTTCCATAAAATGGGACCACAGTGTTTTCTGCCTGTAAGTGGGAGGGCTCTACAGATGTCAGTCTAGTGGTAAATGGAAGAGTGATGAAGGATGAATCTAGGAACAGCAGGCAGCTTCTGCCTTCTGGGAACATTCACTGCCATATACTAGCTTTACAGGTGACACTGGAGGGCCCCAGGGAAACAGGCAGAGGACATATATGCAGAAAGTATGCCCAGTCAGGTTGCCACTGTAGTGCAGCACATCTTGGAGCGGGAGGACAGTGGACCTTGCTGAGGGGCTGGGTACTGCTGAGGTAATGGGTGGGCCTCTAGGTTGGAGAGCAGCAGTGGGAGAGTTGAGGGGTTCAAAGGACCCAAGAAAGAAAGAACATATGGGTTACATTTCCTGGGGTGGCAGGGTGAGGGAGCCAAGGACCTAGAATTGATTCTTGGGGAATCTTGAAATCCTGGCCTGATGGGCTCCTTATTCCTGGCCAGACTCAGAAAAGAAGCTGGGTTGGTTTGGTCCTGAAGTTCTAAAGCACTTCAGACTAGTATTGTTGGAGAGGGAGGAAGGAGCTGTTTGGGACATGGCATAGGAGGTGGAAGGATTGCTCATAAGGACTCTGCCTCAGGAATGGCACTGTTGTTATATGCTCTCTGGATTCCTTGTAGGGAGGAATAGTGGTTTGATGATGACATCTGTTTTCTGGGTTTGCCCAAAAGGAATCCTGTTGGGCAAGGGGAAGGGCCAGGGCCAAAAGCAAGGCCTTAGGGCAGTTAGAACTGGATTTAAGGCATATCTTAGGATGAGACAAGTAGGAGTGGGGCCCGGTGTCTGGATAACCATGATTTGGGAGGCAGTCCAGGATGGCCATGGTCACTGGGCGCAGGAGCTCCAAGTGCTCCTTTACTGCATCAGTGCTAGCTGCCCCCATAATCCCTGGAGTTGCCTGAGGCTAGAAGAGGTCTACGCATGCTAAAACTGGACAGCATTCCCTGGGCAGCTGGACCCTGCAGGTACTGCAGAGGAGCAGCTCTTGAGTGTGGTTTTAGAAATAAGACAAGTCTGCATTTGAGAAAAATGAAAACCAAGTGGAAACTTGTACTTTTCCCACACTCTAACCTTTACATTTCTTGTATTCTTTTAATTGTTTTTTTTTTCTTGTTTCAGAACCTTTATTTGTTTATTCACTCATTTTCATGGCCGGCTCAGCCTGCCCGAGGGCAGGGCTGGTGCAGCATGTGGTGCCAGGGATTGAACCGCAGTCCCTGAAGCTGCCAAGCATTCCCAAGCAGGCGCTCCAGACCACTGAGCCATCCCGCTGGGCCCCTGTATTCTTTTAATTGTATGTGATATTTTTGTACAAATGAAAGCACTACTTTATTCTTCGTTTTCATACGTAAATTATTGGCCCCATAGAGTTGCCGCTGGTTATGTCTAACAGCTGTTTGGTATTTTCTTGAGCCATTGGTGGTGAACCTGTGTCACGTGTGCTGCATAGGCTGTTTGTATCATTGAAAGCTCTAAAATGTTTACTATCACAGCATCTGCTTAAGTTGGTTAATTGGACTTTAGTTGATAGCTACTGGATGTGTTGATACTTTGAGATCATTTTGATGTAGTAGCAGTCATACTGTAGATCTCTAAACACTGGGATAATTGTTTCTGTAGGATCAGTTCTTTTTTTTTTTGAGACAGGGTCTCGCTATGCAGTTCAGGCTGGCCTTGAGCTCACTTTTGTAGCCCAGGCTGGTCTCGAACTCACACGATCCTCCTGCCTGGGCCTCCCGAGTGCTGGGATTACAGGTGTGAGCCACCACGCCCGGCTTGTAGGATCAGTTCTAATGGATTTTCTTCCCCTCCCCAAATTCTTTTTCAAAGAATTCTGCAGTGATAGTGATATGGAGCTGTTGTGAGGATTAAATGAGTGCACTCAAAACTTCCTTCACTCCCAGCTGCTGGGGTGGGCTTAGGACAAGGTTTTCCTGGCAGTTTGGATCACCCTGGGTGGCATAAAGGTGGTGATGGGTTGGATTTTGAAGCTTGAGGAGAGGTGGCAGGAAGCAGTGGTCTGACAACTGCTGAGTACCTGCCCTGCATTTATGGGGCTGATAGTCTGTCTACAGGAAGCATAGTTAGTGTGGCCACTCTGTTGCACTCTAGGTGCCCTCTGACTGGGTCTCTCTCTCTCCCCTGCCTGCCTCTGCCTGTCCCCCAGTGTACGTAATGGAACGGGAAAGGAAGACGGAGAGCGGGTGTCAGGCACTCCTGGCTGCATGCTGGGCCACACTGTGTTGCTGCTTCATCCTGGACAGCTTGGACTGAGCAGCCAAGACCAGGTGTTCCCTGCAGCGCTCCAGTTACTGCAATAAACGACTAGAGTTGCACAAGTTCTGCTTTTGTTCTTTCTTTGAAAAAAAAAAAAATCTAATCTGAAGACTTCAGAATCTTAGAAACCTATAATGAATGTAAAATATCTTAATATTAATTTGCCTTTTGTATCACTAGTGACCTTGAGCAAAAATATGTAAATTTTGGAGTAATCAAGAAGCTGAGATTGGAGAATGAGGAGTTCAAGGCCAGCCTGGGCAACAAAGTGAGTTTGAAGTCAGCCTGAGCTGCATACCAGGGACTGATCTTCATAAATAAATAAATTTGTGCCTATCTTGTGAATTGTTTGTACATAATCTCCGCTCATTTATTTTTTATATATAAGGAATAGTATATTGTACACACAAGTATTAGACTTGTAGGTCTCTTCATATCAGATTGAGCCTTTTTCATTGATTTTAATATGCTTTAGCTTGTGTTTTTTGTGGTGCTGAGAAACAGATCCTGGTCTTTGCCACTGAGCTATGTCTGCGGTCCTTAGTGTGAAAAAATTAAAATGTCGTGTTTATCAGTTTCTTCCTCATGCTTTTAGTCTTTCAAAAATCATTATTACAGGATGATAAAAATAAGCACATTCTTCTAAAAATGTTTCACATAGGGCCAGCCAAATAGCTCAGTGGATTAAAGTACCTACAAGCAGGCGCAGGGACCTAGGGTTTGATCCCTGGGCCTGCCATGCGAGCCCTGCCTCCAGGATGCACTGAGATGACAATCTAGAGTGGGCATGGTGGTACGCTCCTATAATCGCAGCTCTTGGAAGGCTGTAAACAAGCAGATCACTACAAGTCCAAGTCCAATCTAGTAGTGAGACCCTGAACACCCTGTCCCCGTAGACCCTTCCCTAAAAATACCCCCCCCCAAAAAAAAGAAAGTTTCACATAAATCTTTGCCTGTATTTACTTCTAAACATCATATAGGGCAGGGTTCTTAGTCTCTTTTGCTAGTTTTGGTAGTTCTAGCCCTTTATTGAGAAAAATAAAATTAAACAGACTCCAACTCAGTTCCTCCTATTAGTGTCAACAAGGTATGTGGAGGTTCACTGCATGCTCAAACAAGCATTCAGCTGTACAGCAGTGCAGATACCAGCCAGGTGCCCTCCAGTTCAGTTCTAATGCTGCCTTCTGGGAGGTGGCACCAGACCATGCAGGTTGGGAACTCAGTTCCACCAATGCCAGCCACAAGCCCTACACTGTTTTGTGTTTCTGCCCCACTAGCTTTGAATTAGGATTCCACATACCTTCCGTTCCACTAATTTTCTTGAGTGGCTCACAGTATGGAGGGAAACATGTTTACTGGCTTGTTATAAAGGGTATTACAAAGGTTACTGTGGCAGAAAGCCACAATTAGGGGAAGGAATGCAGAGCTTCCGTGCCCGCTCTGGGCACCTACTTGGATGCTCTCCAAACCTGCTCTTTCAAAATTTTATGAAGACTTTATTGTAGAGGCATTAACTGAAGCATGGGCAACTGTGTGGAACGTAGCCAAACAAAAATGATGCGATCTAATGCTGATAGACCAAGTGAGCAAAGCTAGTAAGTCCTGACTGGCACTCCTCTTTGTCTCACTGTGCAGCACCTTTTCCTTCCTTAAGATCTATCGACCCAGGGATGTAGTTCAGCAGTAGCTGGCAAGTGGGAGGCCCTGAGTCCAATTGCTGGTACAAAAAAAAAAAAAAAAAATCCATCCAAGATAGATGAATTTCTTTATGGCCAGCTCCAAAACAGAAAGGCAGGGGAATATTACTTTGTATAACTCACCTTAAAGAAGAGACATTCTACTTTCTGTGGTCTTTTGGATATGTATTAACGATATCAGTTATCCTTTCCTTATTCATTTGAAATGAGATTTGCCACTCATCTAGTTCCACAGACAAGTGGCCTAGAATCATGAATCTGTTATGTTAAGTGCCCTCCCAACCCTCTAGCACAGACATGAACATATACTCTTTAGTCTTCAAACTTGTTTTTTTGCTATTCTTGGCCATTTACTCTGGATTTTAGAATGTGTATTAATCTCTACAGAAAACTTATGCTTGGTCTTGATTGGAATGACTTCTCTTTACAGGGTAACTGGGAGAAGAGTTGACATATTTACAGTACTGTGTTCCTATCACAAACAAGTTGTCACGTGATTTATTTTTAACATCTTTAAATTTAATCTTATAACTTCTTCATATATCTATCACATGTTATTTTTAAAATTAGATTTCCAGGTATAGTGGCATATGCTTATGACCCCAACACTCTGGAGGCTGAGGTAGGACTAATGGCTGCAGGTTCCAGGCCAGCCTGAACTACATAGCGAAACCATCTGAAAAAAGAAAAGAAAACAAAACAAAAAAACACTTTCTTCCTGAGTACATTATAATTTTAATGTTATTATGAACTGAGTCCCTATTTTAACTCAAAATGTATTATACTAGAAAAACACATTGTCATTATTCTCCTCAAATTCCACCTGTTTTATTATTCCTCCTGCCTTCTGAAACAGTTCTGTAAGTCTTCATTTGTAGGGGCCAGGGAGATATCTCCATGGAACAACTGCCTGCTTGGCAAAGTGCAAGGTCGTGAGTTTGAACCCCAGTCATGAAAAAAAAAAAAGTAAACTGAGGATCTTCATTTGTATATTTAATTGTATTGTTGTTTGCCTTGATGCCCTCAAGCAGTTATAAATGCTTACCTTTTATGACCATTTTTACTTTTTAACATTTTTTTTTGAGATAGGGTATCACTGTGTAGTTCAGGCTGGGGTTGAACTATGTATCCCAGGCTGGCTTGGTGCTTCTGGTGATCCTCCTGCTTCAGCCTCCCAAGTGCTAGGTTTACAGGCCCACACCACCATGCCCAACAGATTCTGTTTTTAAAGTATGCAACTGCAGCATGAAACAGAGCTTGGCTGAAGATAGAAATATGGAAAGCCTTGGCATGCTGGTTGTAACAAATTGTGAGAGTAAATCGTCATGTTAAGCTGGGTAGAAACAGAGATGGAAAAGAAAAAGGAATAGCATAGGCTTGAAGAATTCTGGCATGGATCCATAGATCACACAAGAGTCAGTGGTGGAAAGGCAGAAGAGTGAGGTTCCGGAAAGCTGAGGAAGATGTATTGAGAGGAGTAATCAGTAGCATCAGATATTTCTGTGAGTACTCAGCTGCTCATTGGCTGGGTGTTGCTGGCACAGGCCTGTAATCCCAGCCTTCACTCTTGGAGGTTGGGTAGGAGGATGGTAAATTCAAACTCTAAATGGACAATTTAGACTGTCTCAAAAGTAGAAAAGAGTAGGGATACAGTACAGCATACAGGTACTGTGTTTATTCCTCAGTTACACATGCCCCCCCACCCCCAGTCTGTTGGTGTTAACACACTTTCATTTAGAACAGATTTCTTTTAGTGCAGAACCCAACAGAGAAAAAGACATGACTTGCTGGGACTAGAAGACCAGGCTCCTAGACATTCGTATAGGCACAGTGAGGTCAGAGGCATGAAGGCTAGATTTTCTGGAGGGATGGGTACCATAGAACACTGAGTTACAGAAAGGTCAGACACCAAGCAAGGAATCAGACCAGTGTCACTTAAGCCAAGTTTGAATGGAGAAATTGTTCCTCAAGCAGATTGGGTCCTCTAGAGTAACTGCTGGGGGACAACCATGTGTTGGAGGTGGGAGTCTGAAGAGCAATGTCCTTCATGAACACTAGGTAGATGCTGTTGACTTAAATCTTTTCAAAAGAAACTATGGACATCTTCAGTGTGCTACCTAAATATGAGATTGTTGTGGATGAGGGAAAAGACTGCCTCCTACATTTTAAGGAAGCCCTGGGAATTCAAGAATTTTTTATTTTATTTTATTTTATTTTTTTGCCTTTTTGAGACAGGGTCTCTATGCAGTTCAGGCTGGCCTTGAGCTCACTTTTGTAGTCCAGGCTGGTCTAAAACCTGCACCGATCCTCCTGCCTCAGCCTCCCAAGTGCTGGGATTACAGGAGTGCACCACCACACCTGGCTGTTCTTTTGGAATTTTCCAGTACAGCTGGCCAAGGGAAGTTTGGCATGATGAAGTTCCACTCTGGAATGTTATTCTAGGATCCTGCCTTGCATGAAAACCCAGCAGGGTGTCACTGCTGATGCCACTGCTTGAGGCTCACAGGTGCTTTATTGCTTGGCAGTATTCCATTGTGCAGAGGTACTGCAGTTTATTCATTCACCTGTTGAAGGGTGGATGAGTTGTTTCCTCTTTTGATTATAAATATAGCTGTATAAACATCTAGTTAAGTCTTCATTGTCTAACATGAATACCTAGTAGTTTCTGGTTCATGATTATGTGTTTAAGAAAATGCTAGTTTTTCAGAGTGGCTGTAGCATCTTACATCCTGGTCAGCAATGAATTAGAGCTCCAGTTGCTGAGTCCTTACCAGTACTTGGTGTTACTATATTTTTTATCATAACCATTCTGATGGATGTATGGTGGTATTCATGATGACTCATTTTTCTTAATAGCTAATGATGTGAGGTGTTCATATGCTCTCATGTCTTCTTCAATGACATGTCTCATCAAATCATTTGGCTTTATTTGGTGGTTCTAGGGATTGAACGCAAGGCCTTGGCACTGAGCTGCATTTCTAAATCCTCCCCCTCCTTTTCTGAGGCAGGATCTTGCTAAACTGTCCAGGGTAGGCTTGAACTTGTAATTTTCCTGCCTCAGCTTCCTGTACTGCTGGGATTTCAGGCATATGCTGTGTTGCCCAACTTGCTCAGACACCTACTTTTATCATTGTTATTATTATTATTTTACTACAGAGATTCAAAGTTTTTCATATGTTCAAATACAAATGATTTGCAGTATTTGCTCCCATTTATAGCCTATCTTTCATCCCCTTTGTGTCTTTCACAAAGCAAAAGTTTTTAATTTTTATTAAGTCCTATTTGTCTTTTGGCAGTAGTAGGGATTAAATCAAGAGCCTCACATGCTAGGCATGTGCTTTACTACTGAGCTATATCTTCAACTCTTTTTAAATAGTCTTGCTATATTGCCCAGGGTGGCTTTTAACTTGTGACATTCCTATCCCAGCCTGCAGAGTAGCTAGGATTATAAGCATGTACCACTACTCCCAACTCAATTTTTTTCTTCTATGGATCATATGAAACTAACCCCAGATCCTGAATATTGTTTTCTTCTGAATCTTTCAGCATTTTATGTATTACATATAGAGCTGATTTTAAATTTTTTACACAGAATTAAAAAAAATTGTCTAATGTATTTAGTACAGGGTCTACAGGGGCTCACTATACAGATCAGACTCCTAGTGATACTCCTATTTTCAGCCTCCAAAGCACTGGGATTACCTGTGCGCACCGCCACGCCCGCCCAGTCTCAATGCTGTCTCAGTGTACCCCAGGGGCGGCACTAGCACTACACACCTGGGATCAAACCTACATCTGCCCAAGCTGATGCTTAAGTCTGCTGAGCTATCTGGCTGGCTCTAAAAAAAAATGTAAGGTTTTAAATGGTTGTGTTTTGTTCATTTTTTTTTTATAACAATAGGCTATCCTTTCTCCATAAGTAGCTTTTCATGTATTTGTCAAACCAGTTTTCCATGTTTGTGTGGGCTTATTATTTACTGTTCTCTCTATTCAATTCCTTCTATCTGTATATTGGAATACAGATACCACTTGCTAATACCATTAGCTGTCTTGATTACTATATATTAAATTGTTTTAATTGCTTTAGTTCTCTTTACCTTTCCTTGAATTTCATCTGTATAAAAAAATCATTGCGATTTCAGTTGTAGTTGCATTAATTCTGTAGGCATCCATGTCATAACCTTTCAAGACACAGGCACTCTACCTCTTCTTTTGCTGCGTTGTAATAATCCCAGAATTAAAGCCATCAGTGTGTGATCACATTGTTATCTTTTGTGTGGGCTTTTTGTTTTTGTATTTAAGAAAGGGTCTATAAGGTGTTCAGTGTCTAACTAGATTGGACTCGTAGGATCCACCTGTTTACAGTCTCCCAAGAGCTGGGATTACAGGTGGGCCACCACGCCCAGTCTTAATTGCCATCTCAGCAAGTTCACCAGGTCAACATTGGTGCAAAAGGACTTCTAGTGTAGTAGTAGTGGTGTACAAAGGAATTGTTCTCTATACTGTTCTGTGTTCTTTTCCATTATTGCCCTTTGTTCCTCTACTAAGTCTTCTGGTTGATAAAAGGAAAAATGCTTTCTGCTCTGAAGTAAATAGAAGTTTAGTTTCTAAAGTGTGTCTTCCCTTGAGGCTTAGCAAATTGCTTACTAAGGAATTGTGTACAGGAAATGAGCATCAGCCTCGCAAACTGTTTGAGGTTCCATTTGGAAGCTTATTTCTTTGCCAAGAAATCTTTATTTATTGCCACAGATTTAATTTAAAAAAAGTAAAATGAATCATCTTAAATAGCAGCATATGCACATCTTTCATTTGATGAGCTCTTCTGGACAGAGACCCTGCCGCAATCCAGCTGTTGAGGTGTGTGTTTTCATGTGTTTGTCTCCACACTGGCCAGTACTCACTGTGACACTTGGTCTTGCAAGACCAAGTGAACAAGATGTGCATGTTGCACTAGTACAGACCCGTTAGACTCTTCCAGTAATGGTGTCGATACAACAGTGGAATGGCTATCAAGTTGTGAGTGGTAATTTTTGAAATATGTTACTTCACTATTTAAGAACCTAATGGTGAAACTTTCCTGTTTGTAAACTGAAAGCTTTCATGTCTTTAATCACATCACAACTCTTGCTATTATCCCAGGTATCAGCTTCTACAACTATAGTCTCATCCTATAGTGGAGGAAGCAGAGACTTTTAAAGAGGTAGCTCAGCTTACCTGGGGCACTCAGCTATGGACAAGCAGGACCAGGACCACAGTTTAGGTCCGCTTAGCTCCCTGTGGTAACAGGGACACAGGGAACGTGGGTCCTGGTTTTAAACTCCTGTTAGTCATTTTTTTTTTTTTTTTAAAAGCTCTTATTTTCTTTAACTAAAAGGGTAAGGTACTTGCTTATGGAATAGTGTGCTCTTTATTAGAAAATACCAAGCATTTCTGAACCCCAGCCACTCACAGCACTGCAGTTTGGCTTCACCTGAGAACTGGAGTTCCAGTTCCCAGTAGCCCCTTGACTTTAGCATTCCAGGCTGTGGACAGAATACTATCGGATCCCTCATCATATTTCTGCAGTTTCTCCTGCTGGAAAAACACTGTTGGCAGTCAGCTCTGAAGGTGTTCACTCATCCCCAGAGAATTCAGTCCTTTTTCTGAGATTCAGTCAACAAAGCCACAAGACTTGACTGGAATTTTTGACATTCATTTAGGTGCTGATCACATTTAGCTTTTTGTTTGGTTTAAGGAGCAAAACTTTTTCTTTACAGTCTTAAATGTCTTCTCATTTACTATCCTCTAGTTTCATATTATGTTCCTTCTACTTTAGTGACTATTTGTCTAAATGTTCATAAAAAGCTTGCATGTCTCTGTATGAGGTTCTTCTTCATCCCTTTATTGAAGCCGCAGAGATGGACGTGCATAAATTATCTTGTAATGATTTAAAACCACATAGACAAATGCCAGTCTGAATATGGATTGACTGGAGGAGTCCCTTACACAGACCCAGAATAAGAAAACCTAGGCTTTTCATGATTCTTCTATAGATGTTACATTGTAGCTCACATAAAGTCCTCCATGTTGCCATGCTCTTTATCTTCTCTCAGATTTCTGTCACAATAGCCCTCCTGAGTATTACACTTACCTATTTTGCAAGTGAGCACAGTGTAGTACCGGACAGTTGTGACTTACACCTATTATCACATGGCCTGCCAGTAGCAGAGTCAGGACTGAAACTGAAATCCATGTACACAATCATTGTCCCTAGGGCACCACAAAACCCAAACGGAACAGTGGGGGGGCAGGGTGTCAAGGAAAGTCTGAAGTACATCTCTTGAGGTCTCCCCACCCCTGAACCACTAGGCTCCTTGCTCTGAGTCAGTACATCCACTAGCAAGGCATGCAGGACTTCAAAATCCACTCTTTCCCAGATGACTTCTGGATCCAGTCATTCACAGCTGATGAGCCCTGACATGCTGTAAAACAGAGAAGCCTGTCCCTGACTTCACAAACAGACCTTAACTTTAGAGCAGCGGTTCTCAACCTGTGGGTCGTGACCCCAGTAGGGATCAAACGACCAAAACACTGGGGTCGCCTAAAGCCACCAGAAATCATAACTAGCAAAATTACAGTTTTGAAGTAGCCACCAGTTATTTTTTGATTTGGGGTCATTGCAACACAAGGAACTGTATTGTGGGGTCACAGCATTAGAAAGGTTGAGAACCACTGCTTTAGAGGAAGTATTAACAGAGGGAGTATTAACCCTCCACACACAGCCACATCTCAGATCACATGCAGCCATGCCGCTGTTTTGAAATGAACCATCTCAATGTGCAGAGAACCCTGGGCCAGGAAGCAAGAGAATAGGGAGACACAGGTATCTGCCTTTAATTCACTGTGTGACCTTCTTTGACCTCAGTGTCCTCCTCTTCTCAAAATAAGAGTGGCCAGTATGATCTGCAAGGCAGTTTCTTCTGCAGCTCTGGTTCTGAGCTCTCGGTTGTTCCAGTGTCTACAACCCACTAGCAGCCCCAGCAGCTCCAGTCAACAGAAGGACTTGGCCAAGGGGTGGTGGCGCCACAGTCCTACTTGTAGGGTGGCACACTTTATACAGAGTAAATGGCTTTGTTTATCCAAGAATGATGTCTGTCGAGTTGCAGTTAGATGGGGTTCAAGAGTAAGATTACTGGAGCAGAGGTGCGTGGGCCCACAGCTCATCTAGGTAACCCATTCACTTGGGGTTTCCTAGACCCTATAAGCCTGTAAGGCTTGGTGTAGGCCCAGGAATAACTGCTTTCCCCACACGATAGTGGCAGCTGTACTTCTGGAGACCTAGGAACAGGGACTCACACACATCAGCAGGTTGTCACTCTTGCCAGATGACCCATTATAAACGTCGATGTTCTCTGTAGTTACAGGCTGCATGATCAATGAGGTGGGCAGCAGCCAGCACCCAGTCTGGTCTGCCTTTATCTTAGGACACTGAAGCAGGGAGGACAGGAACTTGGGGGAGACCTGGCTGGAGGCTGCAAAAGGTGTTTCGAGCAGGGCAGGCAAAGGCTTTGCAGGTTGTAGGCAGCCTGAGTTCTACAGACAGAGGCAGTTGGCCAAGGCAGGTGTAAAGGAAAAGGAAAGTGGAAAGTCCATAACGTTCTACCTTAACCTTTGCAGTCCAGCACTCAAACTTCGAAACCCTATTCTGCCCAAATAACCCTGGGAGGTTGGAAGTTGGGCTGGGTGCCCCTGCTATTCCTGGCCATCTCCACACACTCATAAAATACCTACCTGGTGCTCACCAGACTTGAGCAGGTACCTTTAGGACATCTTCACCAGTGCAGCCTCTTCATGGTGGGCAGTAAAAACCCCTGCATGTGAACATCCAAGGAGAGGTGACTGAAGCCTTAGCAGGTGGTTCTTTCTGCTTCTGCATATGAAACAAGAGTCCCTTGTCTTGAGGTTTTACTCTGAAAATGCTTAAAGTTTTCCCTTTCCTTCCCTCCTCTTGGTTTGTGCAGTAGAACGGTCATTCTGTTGCTGCCTGAAACCTCCATGGAAGCAGGCTGGCTGGCCAGACTTCCTCTGGTGGTCTAGATGCCCAGCATGGGGAGAGGGTGGTTGAGATAATAAGTCCTGTAGCTCCTGAAAAAGCTGCTATCTCCACAGGTGGCACTTCAAAGGAGGTGCTACAGCTGTAAATGTTTCTAATAATTGAGGGCCAGCCCTGGGTGCCATGCCTGGGCCGTGATGGACAGGGTACTGCCTCCTTGTTCCTTGTCGAAGCTCCTTGCTGCTGCTTGTTAGAAGCCCTAGGCATCAAGGCCCTCTTGGAGAACCTCACTTTCTGAATGTTTGCTTCTCCTCTTCAGCTCTCTTGGGTTGTAACTACAGATGCACTCTTAATAAGGCTGTGCTACCACATCAGATGTCTATTAATCATTTAGGAGAGTAAGCGTTTCAGATGTCAGACTGTTGGAGAACTAAGAACCCTTACCTGAGAAGGCCTCTGCTCAGGTTTCCTGCAGGTCATCTCTGCCCTGGTCTGCTTGCCCACTGCCTGCATAGAACCTGAGTAGCCCACATGAATGGCACCTGTGGGGTTGATTAGTATGGCAGTCCTAGATCTGAGAACAAGGGACTACTGTCTGATGTGCCTGGTGCACAAAACTGCAATGAACACTGGTAGACCTGGAGAAGACTTCAGGGCTTCGTGGGTGGGTAGGCAGTTGGGTCAAGGATACTGCATCTCTCTTTGGTGTCTTCCATCTGTGTTTCACTTCTAGCACAAAGGCAAGAAGGAGGTAAAATGCCACTGCCAGAAATGGCTTCAGCTCCTCCCAAAAGTGCTTTGCACCTGACATGCAAAGGTTCCCTGGGCCTCTGTGACCTAGTCTGGGCCTCCAGGTTACCTATATGCTCAAACACTCTCTCCTTGCATACTTGTTATCCCATCCCCAACCACTTCCCTCAACTCTTGCATCTTCACAGCAAAACTCTGAGTATCTGCCCCTCTGCAACTCCACACTGGGCTGGGGCTAAGAATACTGACAGGGTTGTTTCAAATGAGTGTTTGAAGATTAAGAGGCAGTGAAGGGACCCCCTAGGCCTGTCCCTCACCCTAACTCTACTGCCCAGGAGTAGAGTCCCTTCAGTCCCTTCATGCATGGGGTCAGGGCACAGACTCGTACCACTGACTGAAGAGGGTAGTTTGAGACCCTAGATAATGATAGGAGGGTGGTCTTAGGCCCATGCCAACGGTAGCAAATCTTGGGCCCTGTAGCCTTTGTCCTCAGGCTGGCCACAGGGGGGGGCGCTTGATTTCCAACAGGGAGCCAGAGATAAGCAGGTACCATACACACCAGATCCTTTTCACTGACCATGAACTGACTGCTGACCTTGCCCAGAAGGGTACACTGCTTCCTTGCTACCCTTTGCTCTTCTGAACCTCTTTTTCCTTTCCTTAAAAAAAAAAAAAAAAAAAAGCCAGGCATGGTTGCACATACCTGTAACCCCAGCACTCAAAGGCTGAGCTGGGAGGATGAATCACTGAGTTCAAGACCAGTCTGCATTACATAGGAGATCCTGTCTCAAAAATATAAGTACCATTTGACTTACAAAGACAGTACAGTGTGTGTATATAGATTAACATGTTACAAAAGCATGACAACACCCCTTTTAATGCTGTGCTTGGCATTTGAAACAGCAGCTGCCAAGACATACCATCTGGCCTGGGTATGGAACCCCTGAGTGGGAGCATATCTGACCCTGCTCCCGTCAAGTAACTATGGCTGCCAGCTGAGTTTCTGCACGCTGGGTATTCTGGCTTCATATGGATCCAGTGCATTAAGGCTCAATACCGACACTATGAGGTACCATGTGGGCTGGTCAGCTAGGGCAGTATAGTTTTTAGACTCTCCCAGTTAAGCAGTGACAGGGATAGTGGCAGAAGAGAAAGTAGCAGTAGCAGTAAAGGCCCTTGGGTGGATCAGAATTGTAGAGTAGAGATGTGAACCTAGTAGCTAAGTGCAGTGGGCACCCTCTGGAGACAAAGCACCTCCCTTCTAGGAGGAGGTTGGGCACCTAAAAGCTATTACCAAGACTTGTCATTTCTGGGCCCCACAGCCTGAGGCATTAAGAATTTGGCCAGTTACCCTCAGCTTTTGGTGATTTAAAAAACAAGGTAAACACAGGCCACTCCCCATCCTCTTAGCAGCTGGGAGTGTTTAGGAGAAAATCACAGTGTTCCAGGAATAGTAGGTTTTAAGAGGGGCACTGGGCACTCACCTGTGTCACTGGTGACACAGCTCTACGGTATGATGTCTGCATTCTGTAGCTGCCCACTACTTCCATCCTCTCTCAGCACTTTTTGGGGAGCAATGAGATCAAGTCCTTGGTTCTCATTTCTGAGAATGTGATATGAAATGAGCATAGGCACCCACAAGAACAGCCTTGGCTGAGTAGGATGAGCTAGGTGGAGGGGAAGACAACTGAGGCAGTTTAGTCCATTTCCCTAGAAACAGACCACTTGAGGCTTAGTATTCTGGCAGAACAGGGCATGACTGATGCCTTGGCTGTCCCTGAGAAACAACAGTGAACTGGTGCCAGTGCCTGTTACACAGGGCCATTGCAAGGATTGTACAGCACTGTGCAGAAAGCCCCAGGTTGCTCCTAGCACTGGAGAAAACTCAAAGTGGTAGTGGGGAAGACTATGGGATGTGCCAGCAACACAGCCTAGGGAGGGCCTATGTGTCAATCAAGGTTACTGTTCAAAGAAGTGGTAGGGAAATTATGGGGGTGCAATTAATGCATGCTGTAGTCCATTGTTTCCCCTGGGTTACTTAAGACTTGGCTTTCCTACTGCAGTGACCCAGGGTTGGCATCTGGCTCAAAATAAGAGGACTTCTCGGTCCATTTTCTAACCCAGTTAGCCTTGAGCAAGCCTGGTTTGTCAGTATTAAGGTCTTGAAGGCCTGGGTTTTAATTCTGCCCTGTCTCTGCCTGGTCATGTGTGTTGGAACAAGGGACAATCCATCTGAGCCTCAGGTTCTCTCCCAGTGCAGCTGTCTCCAGGTTCAAGTGAGGGTGAAATTGGGAACATACTTTTACTAAAGCCTCAGAAAAAACAGGCTGACCTCTCCTTTATGACCAGGCTTCCATGTTTTGGGTTCTCTCATACCCAGCTGCATTTGCCTGAACAGGACCAAATGAAAGTGAGCTGGGATTAAAGCCTTTTGCTCAAGACTGGGTGTGGTGGCACCTACCTGTAATCCAGCTACTGTGGAGGCTGAGGCAGGAGGATCAGGAGTTTGAGGCAACAATCTTAAAACAACAAAACAAAAAAAAATTGTGCCCCAAGAAAAGGAAAAAGGTCTCTGAAGAACAAGGGCCACTGACACAGAGGGTGAAACGGTGGAGGTTGGAAAGCTCCACACTAAGCCAGGGTATTCTAGTTATAGCACTTGCTCCAGAGAGCAGTTGCCAAGAGGAGGTATAAAAATAGATGTGAAACGACTGGTCTCATCCATGAGATTCATGCATTTAGGAGCTTTGAAAAGTTTGAAACCCTTATTGTCTATGAGTTTAGTGATGCTATTTTGAGGGCTTTTTTTTTTTTTAAAAAAAAAAATAACTATAGGCTGACCACTAGATATTGAAAACAGGTACTTTTGGGAAGGTAACACTCGCACGGCAGTTCATAGCATAGAGGGATCTATCTTCACCCTCTTGGATTTAGTATTCAAGATTTCCACCTCCATTCTGAGGAAAAGTAGAGTGCTGACACAGGAGATCACACCACACAGCTCTGGCCATCTTATCTCATTTGCCCAGGCTTCCTTTCTTGTTGTTTTCACACCTTAAATCACAATGTAGAGTTTGTGGCAGTTTCTGCAATTATGTGTTGCGCAGGTATGAGAAAACCAGGGTTCCTAGTTGTGCCTTTGGGTCTTCAAGCTCCTTTTGAGATGTTAGTGCCTCTTGCTTTCACTCCTGACTGGTGGCTTAGCTGTATCTAAGGAGATGTGTCCCCTCCCCATACCCTTGGAAGGCAAAGAACATAATGCTCCCCAGTTTAGCAACTATAGAGATACATCAGCTCCTCCTCGACGAGCCATTCTGTACTGTCCCCAGTACTCATTCCTCCTTTTGATCTCGCCACACAGGGCTGCTTAATAGTTTTTGCCCAGAACCCTCCTTTCCTCCAGGGAGGCTGTGTAGGGCCAAGGTTTGCACCAGCTCACTCCTCCCCCTGCCCTTCTCTCCTCCAGTGTATGTGGTGGAAGACCAAAGAAGAGATGACCTAGGGCCCTCCACCTGCCTCACGGCCTGCTGGACTGCTCTCTGTTGCTGCTGCCTTTGGGACATGCTCACCTGATCAGCCCAGCCCTCCTGCCCTGCCAGCTCTGCCATCCCACAGGTGTCCTGGCTCATCTCTTCAGATTGCTGTAATAAATGACTAGCTCCTCACAGGCACCTTTACTCTCAACACTGGGATTCTAGATTAGCTATGGTTGCTGCTGTTTAATTCAGTGACTTGATCTTTTTAATGTTCAAAATCCATTTCTTATTGATCCGTAACAAATGTGCTAAATGACTTTCCTTGTATTTTTTTTTTTTTTTGGCCAAAAGCTTAGTTATAAAATATATATTTATAATTTTAAATTATACATTCAGGGTAATGGCAAGGTGTAAGACACCACTGAATAATTTCTTTGCTCACAACCTGTACGTTTCAATAAAATTGCCCAAAATTGAGTTGTCTAAATTCTTGGGAACATTGTAAGCATTTTGGGTCTGTGCTTTTCACTGCCTGAACTTTTACCACTTCTGACTACTCATCTGCTCACTAAGACCTGTAAAACATAAATGGCTCAACTCATGGTCACTGCTCAGCATCTAAGAAGCCTTTTACCTTTTCTTGGCTCTTTCATCAGCAGTGTGGCTGCCACAAACTCTGTAGTCTCCCTCACAGATGAGCACCAATAAGTGCATTCACCAATGTAGCTCAGACTTGCTTTTGCCTAGGGCCTCCAAAAGGGGCCTCTTGGTGAATGAGTACCCTAGGCTGTCTGGAAACCCAGGACACCAGTCAGGGAGACGGATCCTATTACCCACTCCTGAACCAGCCCAGTCAGCCATGCCGCTCATCTCACCTTTGGCCACAGGGTGGCGCTGAGCTACCATAACACAAGTCAGATTTGCTCCTTCAAGCTCCTAACTGGCCTTCACACCTGCCACCCTCCAAAGCAGTGTACTCTTTTAACAAGAAAAAGCTATGATAGCATCTCCTGTGTCTGCAGTATAAGTTCCTGCATACCGCAACACAGAAGCACACCACGAAATACTCCCACTTTCGAGGCACAGTGACCTAATCCTAACCTTAGGTGCGCACAGAGAAGGGATATATTTCTAAGTTTACATACGTTAGGCTATTTTTAAGGTTCTGGAGATTGAACTCAGACCCTTGTGCATGCTATGCAACTTACTTTTTAACAATGGTTGTGCTCAAAAGGGATGTGGCTCAGGCACAGAGCACTTGCCTCAAACAGGCAAAGCCCTCGATTCAGTTCCCACCCAGCATCAGGGAAGAAAAAAAGAACAGTGTACAATGACTATGTTCCATAAGTGTCTTGCAACAAAATTCCTGACAATTAAAATCACCTCTCCTAAGTGGGATAAGCCAGCTCCAGCACATCACTGTCCCTAAGGTCCAAGAGACCTCAAGATCGTATCTATCTTGTGACATTGTCCAAAGGAAACAGCCTTGGTGATGCAGCTGGCTACTGACCTTTTGGCATGCCTAGGAGGAAACAAATCTGGAGGCTGCATGCCATAGCAGACCAGGCCCACACTTCAGCTGTAAATGCAAGTCTCCTTTCTCCCTTCTCTGTACTACTTAGAGGCCCAGAAATCAGGGGGCTCATTCAGACTAGAAGAAGAAAAGAAAAAAGACTCCACTCCCCAAGGAGAGAAAGGTTCTAGTACAAGGGAACAGGAGCTAAGGGTAGTCCCAACTGCCAGTTGTGCCCTCTTATCCTGATCTCAATAAAAACATATTCAGCAAAGTGTAATAGGACTCTTTTTATTGACCTGACTAACATACCTAGTGGCAGGGTCAGGTAGAACATATCTATCCCTATGGGCCCTGGCTCCTGTCTTCCTTCTCCTCGGAGTTCACGTATCACCACAGGAGAGAGGAGCATCCAGGGCAGGTAAAGCTGGGGGAATATACAGGGTGGAACCTCAAAGTGGCTCAGGGCAATACAAATGTGCAGGGTTGATTACTGGCCCAACCAGACAAAATGTCCATCTGGGCAGAGGCAGGCTGCCAACCCCATGCAGATGAGAGGGGTCAAAAGAGACAGTGTCTCTTAGAGGCTCACTGTGCCCTTCGTGCCATCAGCATCTCCCGAATGTTGTCTTCAGCTTCCTTAACACTCCGTTCCAGGTAGGACTTTTTCTGCT
>PVJA010012202.1:0-52536 GCA_004027025.1 Myocastor coypus
TTTTTTTTTTTTTTTTGTTCCTATTTGTAAGGACCACCAAAGATCACTTAAGATTGTAGGTGGCAATCTTAAAGATAGGGTCAAAGGAATATGATAAAAAGAAAAAACAGATGCAAGTCAAGCTCAAATTTTGAACATAGCTTAAAAATAAAATAACTATAACGTCTGTGCAGACACACAGCAGTGAGTAGTAAGAGCCTCAACACAGAAGAGCTTCTGCTTGTCCTGCTCTTCTCCTTTTTCTGTTGCCTGCTGTTCAATGTCAATTATAAGGAACATTTGTGATTGTCTCTTCCCACTCACAGTACTAAGAGCATTTTTTAAGTTAATTTTACTTTCTATGTATTTAGTACAGGGCCTGCAGGGTCTAAAGGGTCTCACTATGTAGTTTAGACTCCTCGTAATTCTCCTGTTCTCAGCCTCCCAAGCGCTGGGATTACAGACATGCTCCACCATGCTCAGTCCCAGTGGAGCCCACATGGAATACCAGGGATTGGGCCCTGGTCACTGCATTCTGCCTAAGCAGGTGCTTTAGTCGCTGAGCTATCTGGTGCCCCTACTAAGAGCATCCTCCTCTGTATCAGTAAAGCCAGCATGAGAAGCATCCCACACACTCCTACCTTACAGCCAAGGCACACCTCAGAGGCAGGGGGTGGCCTAAGAAAACCACACCAGCCTAGAGGGCTTTTCCACACCCCATGGATGCCACAACTTAGACAGGATGGAACTGAGAGTAGCTAAGAGCTGCATTTTCACTCCTTCTGGGTGACACCTGGTGGGGGTGGGGGTGTTTGTCTCCATCCCAAGCCACCCAGTGCATCCTAATCCTCAGAGAGTAGAGCTGCATAGGTATAGCAGGGTGCAGATCTATGGCCTTAGCTTTTCATGGGTGACCATTTAGGAGAAGAACTCCTAACATGGTCCTCAGTCCTCAGGGGTGTCAAATGATAAAAATCAGAACTGTTGCCCTAGAACAACACCTAAGAGCTTCCTTAGGCTTTTCTGGTTAGGCCACATTCTACGGTAGCTTATTTATTCATTTGTTTATTTAGTATAGTGTGATGTATGCCAGAGAACTAGAGACATTTATCAGGATAATGCAACAACCTGAAAATTTTAAGCAGATTAGATAAAAAGAAACACTAAGTAATGCAAATAGTCTCATGGTTCTGCCCCGGCTCCAAGAGTGTCTGAGAAATACAATTCATCCCTGACATATATATCTGATCTTTTTTCAACTTTTTTTTTAATTTGCGGGGGTGGGGGTGTGGGGGGAGGTACATAGTCTTACTAAGCAGTTTATTTTTAAATTTTTTATTTTATTTATTTTTTTTTTCTTGTTTCAGAACCTTTGTTTGTTTATTCACTTATTTTTATGGCCAGCTCAGCCCACCCCGAGGGCAGGGCTGGCTCAGCATGTGGTACTGGGGATCGAACCGTGATCCCTGAAGCCGCCCAAACTTTCCCAAGCAGGTGCTTTAGACCACTGAGCCATCCTGCCGGGACCCTCTCTAAGTAGTTTAGACTCATAGTGATATTCCTGTTTTCAGCTTCCCCAGCAGCTTGGATTACAGGCGTGTGCCACCATGCCAGGACTCCACTGCCGGCTCAGCACGCTCCAAGGGCAGGGCCGGTACAGCATGTGGTTACTTGTCTGATTTTTAAGAGAAAAATGTTCTCATAACATTTTTAAAAATGATGTTATGTTAAGTATATTTTTCTCTACAGAATAGCAGGAAATAAATCAAGAGGGTATAAGAAGATGCTCTGGGGTGACGGGATTCGCCCAGGGTCCTCTGGCCAAGTCACTCAGGGTCCACTGCTCTTGCATTTATCACAGTGTCTTCCATCCAGAGTCCTGACAGTTCTGAAACCCATAAAGATGGCACATACGCTTTAACATAGATTAAATAACACAATAAACAAAAATCAACAGATGGTTTCAAGTAAATATACCCTTCACCCACTGAAGGCCTGTGTGACTTATCGATCTTTGTGTTTTCTAGTGGCAGGAACAGGACAGTGAAATCAATAACATGCAATAGTCCATTTGGGGTTATAAATAGTCTATTCCGCTGAGGCACTTGACATATTCACAAACATCTTACAGTGACTGTGGCATTTTGTAAATAGTCCAGAGCCAGAAATAATTTAATTGTGTAAATAATATATCAGGCTCTTGCCTTAATTGGTGATTTCATAGACAGGCTCTCAGTGAAAAGAGAAATGGGGCTCCTTGCATCTTTGCACTACGTGGCCCACTGTTCTTGGTGACAGACTTGGAACGACTAGCCTAGCCTCCGCTCTTCCCTCGGCCCCGTTTCTGTTTTACTTCCCAGCATTTAAAATGCCTGCTAACATTACATTCTATTACATTAGTTTATTGTTTTTTTTCTCCCACTCAATTGTAGCCCTCTGTAGGGGGCAAATTTGCCATTCAAGAACATTTGGCACTGCTTGGGGACAGTTCTTCCTGTGTTGGCAGTCTGTTGGCTGGAGGCCAGGGATGTTGTTAAATATCCTACATTGCACGAGACAGGACGTTCAGCAAAGAATTAACTGGCTCCAATTGTCAAGAAGGCCAGGCTTGAGAAACCCGCTCTGCAATGTAAATTTCATGAAAACAGAGACTGCCTCTTTTGCCGAATAAGTATTTACAGCGTGAAGGAACAGAAGGGGTTATGGCTGCATGAGTGGTGCGGTGTCAGAGGACAGAGAAAGCGAAAGGTCAAGGCCGAGCAGAGCGGGCAGGCGGCAGGACTAGAGCCGCTCTCCGGGGGACAAAACAGAATGAAAATGTTCACTGTTGCCTCTAAACAGAAATACAGAAAATAGCTACAATTTGGCATTGTGTTATTAACCTAAGAATTTATTTGACATAATTTTAAAGTAGTTCTAAAAACAATTTAAGAGAGGAATGGTTTTAATGGAATTTATGGATTGTGTGTATTTGTACCCCCCAAAGCCTCATGCAATCATGGCGCAGACTTGTAGAGTTTGTGATTAACTCATGATCCACTGGGATTATGGCTGGGAGTGTGCTATACCCAGCTGGGGCAGAGAGCCTGAGTGCCACTCAAGGGAGCAGACTTCCTCTCCACAGCCATATTGCTGCTGCTCCTCCTTTGCTCTCTGTTCTTTGCCACCACCATGAGCTGCTGCCATCTGCCATGTGCCCCTCTGCCTTGGAGCCAATGGAGTATGGACTAAAACCTCCACTCACTGTGACCTAAATAAATCTTTCCTTCCTTTTATGGTTGATAGCTGGGCATTTGTCCCAACAATGAGAGAAGTATAACTGAGAATATATATATATATATATATATATATATATATATATATATATATACATATACATATGTATATATATACTTATAGGATATTGTATACTTATAGGATATTATTTTTACCTATAAGTATGTGATTATATTTCCAATTCTTCCTCATAAGTGTTTAATTCCAAGTTATACATAAGAAAAATTATGCATTAAAAAATGAAAAATTGAAATCTCAATTTCTCTATTCTTAGACCTGATATTTGTGAGTAATCAATAATTAATTTGCCTCAAGGGCTCACTTAATTATTCTATCCCAAACATGCTGTTAACTTTAGAAATTTTTCCTAATTTTAATCAATTCTGAGGCAGATTGATTCCTCCTCAACCTTTTCTTTCACCGTGCATCATCTCTCAGCCTGTGCAAGCACAGCCAACGGAGAGCTGAGACCTAGGAGCAAGGGTTCTGCTGACACACGCAGAAGTCAACATAGCAGCACCAGAGCTGAGATGCTTATTAAAGTATAACCCAAATATACAGATCTACTGCAGTCATAACGTCAGCACATCTTGTCACTATGAGACTTCATTGCCTAGACCCCGGTATTTCTGAGATATTGAACAAATGCTTCCATGTTGGGTACAAATAGCAGCATGGCATAACTGAGGCTACCTGCAGCGCTTCCCTTCCCCTATCAATTATAAACTGGGCGTCACTCCATCAGATCCTCCATCTCTACATTATGTATACTTATATTACCCCACCTAGAAGATGCTCACCCCACAGGAAACAGGTCCACCCCAGACTGCCCAGTGGTCTGTCCCAACTCAAACATCATATATCTAAAACGGAAGTCATCTTTCTTTAAAACTTCCACTTTCCTTAATTTTGTCTCTTGGAATATAGTGTCTATCATATATCTGACCAAACTATAAAATTAGCAATTATTGTAGAATCATCCCCATTTTTTTAGATTAGGTCCATCTCTTAGGACAGTTCAGAATTCTACACTCTCTTCTCTATAAAAGCCAACAATTTCTAACTTCAGGACCTGCCTTCCTCTTTTGCTCTCATCTGTCCCACCACCTGATCCTTTCTAGTTTGGATAAAATTTGTTTATTCTAGTCATTATTACCATCAATGATTTCATCATTGTACTTAGAGAGGAGTCCAAATTCTTTAAGGTATCCTTCAAAATCCAGTAGGGTTGTTACAACTTCTTTCTCCTATGATTTCTAAGGATCTTTCCCTCTGGGTTTCCTATGATGATTAATTTTTGTATGAGATCGATTAAGTTACAAGGTACCCAGAATTTGGTTAAAAAAATTATTATGAATGTTTCTAGATTATATTAAAATCTGAATTGACAGACAAGGCAAATAAGACCTTCTTCTCCAATATATGGGAAGGGTTTTATCCAACCTGTTGGAGTCCTAAATAGAGCAGAAAGGCTGGTCCTGGTAAGAAGAACCACATCCTACCTGATTTCCTTGGGCTTAGACATTGCTTTTTCCTGCTTTATGACTCAACTAGAAGTACTGGCATTTCCAAGCTTTGCACTGGAATTACAATGTCTGTTCTCTTCAGCCTTTAATTTGCCCACTTCAGATCTGGGGGCCAGCCTCTGTAATCTGGGAGCCTGTCTTCCCTGTTACCGCTCAGTGAAGTTTTTATGCTGTATTTTGATTAATATAGATGTTTCAACAAGTGAAATGCTAGTATTCCATCTGGAAAATGATTTGAAACTGGCGCAGGATAGAGGATGAAAACTTTCATGGTGCATAATTGTGTAACAGAAATTAATGAGAGGGGTTTAGGATTCTATTAAATTGTAAGAATACTCATGATAAGATGGAGTACAGAAAGCCAAAATGGAGTCTGATGAGTCAAGACTCTTCAGGGAGCTTACAGAAATACTTGGCAGGTTTCTATGGGATCTCCTCAGGGCATGACCAGGTAGGTTTCTGACTCAAGAATTCATGGCCTCCACATGGACACTGAATGAAAACTGCACAGATTACCCTCTATAAAGGATCTAATCTCCTATAGGGTAGAGCTCCTATTGCTTATACAATGGCTTCAGTTCCCTCTAAGTCCTCTAAAAATCCCTAGACAAAGAACACTACATCCTCTTTCCTACTCAGAACCCCTCCAGGGTAGTGGGAGCTTTATTTTCTTGTCTTTATATACTTTAGTTTCTTTTAAATAAATTTCTATGTAACCTAGATCTTCTGTCTGAGATTTCATTCTTTGTCCCTGGCATCCAATCACACAAGTAATATAGATGTCAAGGGCAATTCTGTTGAAGTTCCAGATATCAGAACATTACTTGGGAACTGGAAGGACTGTGATTATTATAGAATAGCAAAGAACTTGGCTGAACTGTGTTTTGGAATTTTGTGGAAGATAGACTGCATGAAAGATGAAACTAGATACTTAGAGAAGTTTTAAACAAAGTATTGAAATAATGGGTAACTAACTATAAAGCTAACCATAAAATAAAAAATGAAGTATATAAATTGAAGCAAAGTTTGTTAGGCAAAAATGAATCACTATTTAAAGATTTATAAAATGTTTGGTCTTCACATAGCAAAAAGAGGAAAGAAAGAAAGAAAGAGAGAGAGAGAGAGAGAAAGAAAGAAAGAAAGAAAGAAAGAAAGAAAGAAAGAAAGAAAGAAAGAAAGAAAGAAAGAGAAAGAAAATAGGGAGAGAGACTCACTAGTGAACAAGCAAGCAGGCAGGAAGCAGGCTGCTGTGAAGAGAACATTAAAGACATGGTTGAACAACTGTTTAATTAAGAGATCATAGTTAACAGTTTTGAGCCTAATAAGCCATTCTAGCACTGAAGAGGAGTAAAGATAGGATTATTCCATAGTGATGAGGCCAAATGAAATGAAAGAAACAATTTACATCAGTTCCTGGCACCAAGAAGGAAACAGCACCAACAACAAAAAGATTTTCAAGTTTTCTGGGTTCTACGAGATCGGATGGCAGAGCAATTAGCTGCAATCTGTGTCATTCTGTAACAGGAGCAAAGGCTGGACTAAAAAGTGCATAAGATCCAGGGTGCCTCCTGACTTTGTGGTGTGGGCATATATCCTTGCTGTCAAAGGGCTAGAAGGCTTTCCTTCTAGGGTTCTTTTGGTGTCCATGGCAGTGAGAAGCAGACCAGCAGCTCAGTGAATCCTGAGGACAGGATACACAGCCCAGAATACTATTTTTGAACCTAACATCCAATAGAATTTGTCTTGATAAAATTTTAGGCTTGGTTAAGACCCATCATTCATCCCTTTGTTTCTCTTTCACCCCTTAAAAATGTTTATCCCTTACCTATTTCATTGCTGAGTTTTGCAAGCACATAATTGTCTGGTTTTAACAGTTTAAAACTGGGCAAGAGTTTTGTTCAACAAGCATCATTGTCTAATGTTCACCAGTGAACAATTTTAGAAAATATTTAGGTGAGATGCTGGATTTTATACTTTAGAATTGATTCCAGAATGAGTTAATACTTCAGCAATGCTTTTTATGGAATGAATAAATTTTGCATGGTAGACTAGGAACTTTGGGATATGATGCGCAGAATGTCATAGGTTGAAAGGTGTACCCTCAAAAAGTGTACACTAAAGGCCCAATATTCAATGTGATGTGATGTAAAGGTGGTGCCTCTTGGAGCCGGGCGTGGTGGCGCATGCCTGTAATCCTAGCACTCGGGAGGCTGAGGCAGGAGGATCGGTGTGAGTTCGAGACCAGCCTGGGCTACAAAAGTGAGCTCAAGGCCAGCCTGAACTGCATAGTGAGACCCTGTCTCAAAAAGACAAAAAAAAAAAAAAAAAGATGGTGCCTCTGGTATACCTGCTGCTGTATCAGCTGGTACATGTGCTGGTAGTTATGCTGCCTCTGTTAAGTGTACTTCCAATGAGAGCACAAGATCTAGTTTCTGGAAGGTAGCTAGGCATACATGGGAGGTGTGAAGACTTTGGACGGCCCTTGTGGCAATACTATGGGCCTTATAAGAAGAGATCTTGCTGGCATTTTCCAGAAGATCCTTCTCTGGAAGTCATGAGGAATGAAGAAAAAAAAAGTAATAAAGTAAAAATGAAAAACCAAGACAGAGAGGTGATGGAGGTGGTGGGAAGATAAGGAGAGAGAAGTTGCGAAGGTCAGTGCAGCAGAGCCTGGTGAAGGAAATAAAGGCAAAGGGAATGATATGAAAGGGGAACAGCATACGATGTTGTGATTCGCTCACCGTTTAGAACAATGATGTAAGATGAAAATTTGGATTTAGACATAATTCAGCCCAAAATTGAAAGGTTAAAAAACAAGTATTATGTTCTAACAGGACCCCATTGAAAAGTGCTATGGCTTATGCCTAGTTGTCCCCCCAAAGCCTCATGTAGTCACTGGGCAGGGACTTCTAGAGTTTGAGATTTGATCCATGATTCCTGGGATTATGGGTTTTAGTACTGATGGGATTATGGGTGGAAGTACTTCTGGGATTATGGGTGTAGCCTAAGGTGGGGGCTAAGGTGGAGAGCCTGAATGTAGTAGTATAAAGAGAGACAGAGAGACAGACTGGAGCTGTTGCTCTCTGCTGCCCTGTTTGGTTGGCTACTTCTGCCCCCATTTTGTTGCTGTTCCGCCGCCATGAACTGGATGCTCTCTGCTCTGTTCCACTCAGCCTTGGGACAGCCGAATACGGACTGAAACCTCCACAAACTATGAGCTAAATAAACCTTTCCTTCCTTCATCTCGAGTGTCTGGTATTTGTCCCAGCAACGAGTAAAAAGTAACTAAGACAGAATTAAAGTGAAAATACAGAGCCAGAATGCATTTGCAATTATAAATTATACATACATGTATATCATTGGCAATTACATCATGAATTACATATAGAAGTAAATTTTTGGATACCTTTTTAAAAAAATGTATTTAGTATAGAGTCTACAGAGTCGACAGGGTCTCACTATGCAGACACAAGTGCTGGGATTACAGGCATGTGCCACCATGCCTAGTCTCAAGCACTAGCTCAGTGTGCCCCAGCGGGTGGGGCCCGCATGGCATGCTGGAGACTGAACCCCCAGCCACTGCACTCTGCCTAAGCAGCTGCTTTAATCCTCTGAGCTATTTGGCTTATAGTTTTGAAATTCAAAGAAAATGAAGCATGTTATGAAGGTATACAGGTAAATGTTGTTTTCATTCACACAACAGCTTTAAAGTATCTTTAAAATATTATTGGGAAAATACAGAGCACTTATTCTGTTCAGTGGTACAGAAACAGAAATATAAGAATTCCCAACACAATCTCTATAAAGTAAGAGCTCCTAAAATTAAATTACAGAAATAGAACATTTCTTTTACTTCGATACAAACTATGGAACTCTAACATTAATCAAATCTTTTTGTAGTTCTTTGAAAAAGCTAAACAAGAGGTTAATTCATCTCACACACAGAACAAAGAAAGTACACCAGCACAAAGAATAGATCAATTCACTGACCATATGAAATGTCAAATTGAATGTAATAAGAATAACTGAAATGTAAAGCAATTATCATATTAGGAAAAAAATGTGTACAATTCAGACAAAAACAATAGAAATGTGTTCCATTTTTATTTTATGAAAAGTTAAAAACAAATTTTCATAACCAAATAGTAAGAGAATAACATGAGCTTCCATCTCTTAGAATGTTCAAAATATGTTTCTGTTACTTATTTGAAGATAATGCAATGAGTATTACTATAGTTCCTCTTAGTCTGGATTTTCTGTTTTAGAAGAAACATTTGTAATTCAAAGCAAAATTATGTAATCTTTGCCACTTATTGTCCATGGCAGACGAAGACAGTAATTTTGTGGAAGGTCACTTAAAACTCTATAAATTTTAGAAAATTGGTAGATGTTCAAATTCTAGCTCATGTGTAGTAAAAATTTTAATTGTCTTCTACAATTTTCTTTGGAGAAAAACAGTTTTGATTCATTAACCTATTACAGTCTATAAAGAGACCCATTTTCAGATTCATTTTGAACTGATTATAACATCCACCTAATTCCCTTGTGAGTTAAATAAAAATTTTAATATGTGTCTTTTAATCTATCTGAATTTCACCTTTTTCTTTATATACTATTACTTATTTGGGAGCCTACATTAATGAGAGAGTTGGGATATTCTTGCCAAATAGTTTAAAGTACATAGTAATGTTTCAATTAGTCTGTTGAGATCTTTCATTTGTGAAATTTATACTTTATTTCAGTATACAGTCCTTGAAATGGCTTATGAGTTCTATGATATTGACTACTTTTTTTCCCAATTATAATGAACTTGGGCAGAGACTGTGTGCATTTTATTTTTTTGCCTTCCTAAAGTTCTTAGTACAAAAAAGACTTTGATGATAGCCCCTTCTGTAGCAGCCACCAGAAAGGCAGAGAATAACTGAGCACAGGAATTTAAAATAAACGGAGGAATCAAAACAGTTCCTTGACAACCTGGCTAGAATGGGAATTGCCCGTGGATCAAAGAGGCACAATTTTGCTTTCAGTTTAAATACATTCCTTCCTAAAGATGAGCAACTCTCTGCTGCTTGGTTAATTTCCAAGACATGTTATCTTTTGGGACTAACACGCTATAGAGACACTTGAGGATCTGCCTGTACAGAAAGCCAAAGAAATATGAATAGTAATCAATGGTCTAGTTTACATTTCAAAGCAGTGATAAGGTTTGATAGCACTTTCAAGATGAACATTCAAGTAAATTGCAATGTGTGAGAAGCATAGTTGAGTTCACGCCCAAGAAACTTTTCCTTTTCTCCTTCCTCCCCACTTTTCCCATGTTAACTTCCCGCTCTATTTTCTTAAACCCTGGCTGATCTTCTCTTACTTGCTTCTTTCCGTGTGACTCCTGCCCAGCTGTGGGGTAGCAGTTCTTTCTATCGGTTTTTCCTTCTTCTCTTACCTTTCTCCCCCTGTGTCTCTCACTAGTCTTCCTTGTTTCTTTTATAGACTCTGATGAGATAAAGAATGGACTTTAAACAAAGGAAATGTAGTGAAAGATGACTAAGATAAAAATTCCTATACATCAAGATTTTGACACACATTACAAACAATTATTTTATAAGTTATTGAGCAATAAAGTACACCTGTAACACTGTTACTTTTTTTTTTTTTTTTTTTTTTTTTTTTTTTTTTTTTTTTTTTTTTTTTTTTTTTTTTTTTTTTTTTTTTTTTTTTTGAGACAGGGTCTCACTATGCAATTCAGGCTGGCCTTAAGCTCACTTTTGTAGCCCAGACAGGTCTCAAACTCGCACTGACCCTCCTGCCTCAGCCTCCCAACTGCTGGGATTACAGGCGTGTGCCACATCGCTCAGCTCTAACACTGTTACTTTTAACTTTAGTTGATCTTGCAAGGAAAGAGAACACAATTTGAAGACCTAGAGAAAAGAGAAAAGTGGAAGCCAGGCTGGAGGATGAAAAGCAATGAAAATACATTACTTGAAAAAAACAGTCCACCAAACTGATGTAAATATCCTGGATTACAAACATGTGCCAATGATTTGAAACAAAACAACAACAGAAAACAGAAATCAGGTGTGATAGTATATGTCTGTAATCTCAGCTTTTCAGGAGGTGAAGTTAAAGGTTCAAATATATGCTGAAAGCAAAACCAAGACAAACAAAATCAAAGCAAGTTCTAGGTCAGCTTGGCAACTTCTTGAGGCCCTGTCTGAACACACAAAGAAAAGGACAAAAGGGCAGCATGTCGTTTAGTGTTGCATGCCCAAGAGCCTGCATTCAGAAATTAGAAGCACACACTCTGACACACACACACACACACACACACACGTACATACAAGCACTCACACACGCTGCACTCAAAACACTCTCTAGCATACAGATGGGACACGTTTTAGGCATTCTTAATTTGCCTATCAATCTGAGAGTCCTTCCCATAGGTACACATAGAGAGCTATGCGCTAACACAAGACGTTCTGTGTGGCCCGTGGCTGCTCTGTTCTGCACTTAGGTTATCACAAGCTCTCGACTAATTTTCATTGTTTTGGATTTCAAATGGATATGGTGGATCAGCAAACATGGCTTCTAGAGAAGTAAATTGTGGTTTTCTCTGATGTAAGCTAATAAAAGACTGCCTAAATTATCCTTAGATAATATTGTGAAAATCTCCAGCATTTCATTTATTGAAATTCATATACTGAAGCAACCTAAAGCCATTTATGAATAACAAATACATAAACATTGACTCAATAGTCAAGTAATTACAATTCAAATAATTTAACAGTACTGTTTAGTAGAAATGTGATATATATATATATATATATATATATATATATAATGTATTTACTCTCCAACTGTATATATTTACTTACTTTTATTTATTTTTGTGCATTCGGTACAGGATCTACAGGGTCTCCAGGGCCTCACAGGGTCTCACTATGTAAATTCTCCTGTTTTCAGCCTCCCAAGCACTGGGATTACAGGCATGTGCCACCACACCTGGTCTTAATTGCTGTCTCAGCATGCCCCAGAGCAGGGCCAGCATGGCAGAATTGTTTTTAAATACTATTATTGTTAAAACTAAAATGACTAAAATGTTCAGTTGTTCTATTTCTGCACAAACATTGTTAAATAAATTGATTTTCACAATATAGAACTAGGACAAAATCTCACATCATAAACCATGATCCAGTGTGATTGTTCTTTCATGCATGAGAATGTGAATCATTAGTATTCTCCCTTGTTGTATGTGCGTGTGTGTGTGTGCGCACGCGCGCACACGCGCGTGTGTGCTCCCTCAGTGTGCCTGTCCATTTCAGTGACAGTCAATTCTCCTAAAGCACAGACAATGATACTGCCAAGTACAGCACATTCCAATGCTAGATAATTTTACCTGGAGCCAACAAAATGTTCAGGGGTCTAAAATGCCTGCTTAGGAAACCTTAAACAACCACACAGACCTCAGTTCGACCCCCAGCACCACATGCTGTGCCAGCCTCAGACCTAGGGCAGGCTGAGCAGGCCATAAAATAAATTAATTAATTAATTTAATTAAATAAATGAGTAAATACATTTGACCTAAATGATACAGCAAGAGCTCAAGCAGAAGCAAAGTGTGTCTTGCTCTACTGTCTTCTGCTCCTACTTTCTTTACCATAAGTGAGACACAGAAACCAGACTTTTTCTTCCTAAAAGCAGTCTTAGAATCCTTGCCCCAAAGCAAGCCATGAAAGCTAAAAGAACTGATTACTGTCTCCTTTCTGCCTTGGAAGCCCTCATTCCAGAAGGGTCCTCTCCATGCCAGAAAGAAGGATTGCTGTAGACACAAGAAGCATCCTGGCAGACAGAACTTGATTGTTTCCCCCTTGGCAAATTACCTAAATATCACACGCTCTGGTTCAATAACTTTTCTGCAAGGTTCTCTATTTCTTGTCAAACCTGAGTTTAAAAATAGATAATTTCCCTGCATCTTTGGGTAGTCCTTTCAAAAGGTTCCCAGGTCACATAAAACCTGGATTACATGAGTTTCCTATACTTTTCTTGCTTTGAACCTATCTTTTGCTATAAGAGTTCTGGCTTTGGCTCATAGAAGAGAAAGCTGAATCTTTGTTTCTTTTTAACCTCACAAAACAATAGTTCAGAATCTAACAATTCCTTGCAATGGTAGTCAACTAATATTGCAGTTAGTGAACAAAGACTTTTATGAAAGAAAAATGTCTTATGTCTAGAAAATATGACTCTCATGGTTTGTGTGTAAGTGTCCTGCAAAAGCCTCATGCAGTCAGAGGGCAGCTTCTAGAGTTTGTGATTGCTTCAAGATCCAGTGCTGCATTACAGATGTGAGCACTATACCTGCCCTGAGGTGGATAATCTGCATTTCAATGTAAGGAGGGGAAAGAGGTTTGCTAGCAGCAGCCACTGCTGCTCTTCCCTTAGCTCTTTGCTATTTTCCACCACCGTGAACGGCTGCCTACTTCCCTGTGCCACTCTGTCTTGGATCCAGCCAAGTATGGACTGAAAACTCCACTAACTAGGAGCTAAATAAGCTTCCCTCCTTAATTTTGAGTGTCACATTTTTGTCCCAGCAATGAGAGGAGAGCAACTGAGACAATTACAAAACACAAAATGTATTATTACATGTAGTATACAATCTACTTATATTAAGTAACTATGTATCCTATAATTTCATAATTAGCATTTTCTGTAATATTTCCTGGATCAACTAACTAAGGAATTTCAACTATTTCAAAGTAATGAAGCCAAGGTCTGAGGGAGAGTATGTGTCTATATGTGCAAATGCAGGTAGATGCATAGATACATACAGACTGGTGGGAAATATTTTAAAAATGGGACCAACATACTACTCTAATTGAATGCATAATCATGGATGCTGATCCATGTTACTGATGCTAAGTGGTTTCTCCTTTAATGAGCCATTTTAAATGAAATGGTTGTCTGCAATTAGACATCTGCAATATAAGGCAAGCAAGCCAGCTCTGGAGCCTGGCGGCCAGAATTACAGTGCTTTCCTCAGCAGGACAATAAAGAGAAAGGGTAATTGTAATTATAACATATACATTTTAGTGCTCTGTGCTTGGGAGAGTATGGAAAATGAGGCTTCTTAATATACTTAATTGCTTACTACTAATAAAGGGTTGTCAAAAAGAGTTGACTTTAATGCAACCATATTCCACTAGTAGGATAACCAAGCAAAAGTCACAAGATACCTATTTCAGCCCAGGAACTTGCACAGAAAGAAATGATAAATGACTTTTACTCGTTAGAGGCACCAGCTTTTGGATTGGCGTAACAAACGAAGGAGTCAGGTTATTCTTAAAATGTTCTTCATCTGAACGCAAATTAAATCTATTTAAAATGGAGGATGAGTATCAACAGAGCGAAATTTGTCCAATACAATTTAGATCAATATAGCCGTAACACTGAGTAATTGCTGTACATATTGTGGCCCTGAAGTGATCAACAAGGATTGTTAGGCTCAATAAAATAAGCGACACAGTCAAATCCAGACAGCTGCTGCACACCAGTGGTCAAACCTAAACCCAAGCCAGATTTTCGCTGGAGTCTCTGCTCCCATTCACGCTGCTAACTGGTGAACTTGGTATCTCTTGATCTTTTCCAAAAACATCATGGTGTTGGAGGTGTGGATGTACAGTTTGGCTGCGATTCGACTGTGTGACTTGGGCGAGCTGTTTTACCTCTCTGGGCATTATTTAGCTCAGGTATCCCTTGGAAAGGCAAATAATTACCACGCTGTGCTGCTTTTTATCATTAAGTGAAATGCGAAGCCTGCTGCGCCTAGCACACAGGCCACCCTCAGCCCTTTCACCTGTTACTGTTACTTACTTGATGACAGTTACTGACTCCCATTATCTAATCTTCACCGTCACCCCCTGTGACCCGCAGTCTTCTTGACCGAGACACAGACACGCTGATGTTCACATGACTCCCAGACTCCACTGTGAGCGTTTAGGCCTTCATTCCTGAAGCCCCGCGCCCTCCACCTGACCCCTGTTGAGACGCAGGTTACTTCTCCGGTTCATGTTCTCTCCTCTACTGTGTCACTGTGTGTTTTGTATTCTGTGAACAGCTTGCTGGAAAGTAGAACGGGCCCTCATTAGAGCAGAGACACAAGAAAAACATCTGAAACCAAAATTTCAAATGACTCTACCTTCCTCCCAGGAAAAGCAAAAATCGGGCAGAAAAACCATTAAAAGATAAAAAGAGCTGAAAAAGTTTGCAACAAGTGCGGTGCCTATCATGGACCAGCCTGGCGAGCAGCAGCTGCTGAGCAGTGGGCAGCCTGGCTAGCAGCACGGGAAGGGCAGGCCGGGCTCTGCTTCCCGACCCTGTGTGGACCTGCTGCTTCCTATGTGCTTATGCTTCGCAGAAGTTTGCGCACATGCCACAACACTGCCCCATGTGCCTGCTGCCAGGCTTTATCCTTTAAAGAAGATGCCCACATCAGATATCCATATTTTCTGCAAGCTCTGCTTGATCAGGATAGCATTCCTTGAAAGAATTAACATTGATTTCCTCAGAATTTTTCTCTTGGAAGGTTCCCTGTTTTCTTTGTATCACAATGAAGAGTCTATAAATCAAATTTAACTGTATGCATAGTAAGGGGAATTCATAAATTCAATTTTAAATATAGCTTAGTTCCAGCTGCTTACTATTTATGTATATATATATATATATATATATATATATATATATGACATCTGATATAATAGTGTCAAAATATTGCGCTACATGGCTATTTAATCTAACAGATGCCAAGTATCAAATACAACAAAGAAAGAGGAAAATGTGGTTTAGGTCTAATATTAAAAATATCTAGGATACTTTAAAGTGGATAGTAAGTTTATATCCAAGTAGACAAAGACAAATGCATAATAAATTTAATAAAAATATGATGTCTTGCTTTTCTGACATACTTCATATGTTTTGAAGATACCATAAAAATATAATTCCCAGGCTCAGTGGTGCATGTGCATAATCTTAGCATTTGGGGAACTGAGGCAGGAGGATCACTGGAAGCTTGAGGGTAGGTTGCAATATATAGTCAGTTTAAGGCCATCCTAACTTGGACAAGGAGAGTGTGTCTTCAAAACATTAATGAATAAGAGCCTATTTATCCCTACTTTTAATAAAACTTCGCGACTGTTTGTTAGGGTTGATACATTGTGCCAACTCAAGAGTCTACAAGTTTAACAAAATAATTCAGCAGTTTTACCTCTTGGGTAAAGGACATGATCTTACTGCTCTAGGACTTTGCTCACTGGGTTAACGGAGAAGTTAGAAAGGCTGACTCAGCAGGGGTCCAGGGCTTTATGTTTAGTCTCCAGCCTGTGGGAGAGGAAGGTGTGGAGATGCTGTGGGTGCAGAGGACCTCCCCTCCTTGGGGCAGGCAGGCTGCACACCATATGAGCGAGGACAAGAGGTTGGCTTTGGCGCCCTGTTTGGTCTTGCTGCTTTTGCTGTTTCTCCCAGCCCTGAGCTGCTGCATTCTGTCATGTGTCACTCTGCCTTGGAGCCATTCCAGTAGGACTGACCGTGCATTCACTTCTGTAACTTTGGGCATCAGGTATTTTGTGCCAGCAATGAAAAGAAGTAACCAAGATACCATTGAAAAAAAAATTAAGGAGTTCATTGATGAATTTTGGATGTGGAGATGTGGTCAGCTATAAGACAATTGCCCAGAATGTACAAAGCTATGGTTTGAAGCAACTAGTGTTGCAAAGATACATAAGTCGGCAATGAAAAAACTGAACTTGTGGAGAAACTCAAGTTTTCAAGACACTAATTATTTTATAATATCTAGATATGACATTTAATTTCTATCTGTATAAATCTATGCCTTTATTTGCATATATTCCAATCATTAAGGAAGCTGTCACAGATTTAGCTCACATAAAGTCAAGTGATTATAAATGTTTGAGCTCCTTGTCATAGCATGTGATTCCTCTTGTATGTGATAGGGCAGGATTTGAAGCTTCAAAGTTTGCCCCCAAACTCTGTTCCCCTTGGCCCCACACAGACCCAAACCCAAAACCACAGAGGTTTTGGTTACCTGGAGAGGTAACCATGGAAACTCTTTGTTACATTGAAGGTTCCCCACTGACCAGGTAGCCCTGCCAGGATTAGCTCTCCCACAGCTGTTCCAACTACCCCCCCAACCCATTACCTGGCTGTTCTAGCCCATGATCACTCACCCTGAAAGATCCTATAAAGTCTCCTTTCCCACCCTTTGTTCGCTGCTGTCTTGGTCCGCTAGACAGCCAGCCTGCTCGATTCCTCCAATAAATCTTCAGAATGCTTGGTCTGCTCAACTGTATGGGTTTCAACCTAACAGCATGCATATCTGAACTACACATTTATTATCAAGCAGAACTATATGCAATTCATGAGAGCATCATATATTCCAACTTTCTTAAGCAGTTAAAAATGAACCAATTAATTTATTGATTCACTTTAGGATGTTTCATTAACTTCTGGAAAATCATAGCTATAATCTGCTGTATCAACATACACTATCTTCACATGAGCAAGTCTTGATTTTTCTATTAAACTTAGAGGCTAACCAAGCATAGCATGTTTTAATGAGGATTACATATTTTCTCTAGACACTATTTGCATACGGAGTTGTTTAATACGTGGGGAATAAGCTTCAAATGCTTCTACGAGAAGAAAATTGCAATAATTATTTAAGACCTATGTTCTCGTGTTGCTATACTTATAAGACTATTTTTCATTCTCTATGTTGAAAGAACACTGTAAAATCCAATGGCTGTTTTTAAAATTAACTAGCTGAGTAGAAAAGTGCGTTAGTATAATTTACCCAAAAGCATTGTTACAAATTAACCTCTGGGAAAACTGGTTTTATAATCAATCATAGTGGAATTTACATTATGAGAGGTAAAAGCAGAAATACTTTAAGAATAAATAGAACTAATATTCGTTTATCTTAGGTTGGGCAGTCATGCAGGCAGGCACAATACATCATGTGAAAAATATCAAAGTCCAATCCGTCTTTAGACTGTAATTGACCACAACAAAATGATTCCCTCTCAAACTATGTAAAAAAAAAAAAAAAAAAAAAAAAAAAAAAAAAAAAAAGAAAGGTCTATGAGTCTTCAGACACTGAAGATTAAAACTGCATATTTAAGAATTAATGGCATAGCTTTGCAGACAAGGACTAGGTACCAAGTTATTCTTATGTTTATGCTACCTGTGCAGCAATATCAAAATGTGATCTCTTTTCTTAGGTGATTTACTGATGAACAAACTGTATCTCTCTTGTGGAAATAAGTGAAAAGCACTGAAAATGTTTATTTTTCAGGATGTGTATAATAAACACAGATAGTTAACATTTTATAAGAAAGTTCTTCAACTATTATGCCATACCTTCTATTATAAGGCAATGATAGTTCAGATTTAGTATAATTTTTTTAGAGAAAACATTTCAGAAATTAAGACTAATAACTCTAGATTTAACATTTGTAGAATTCCACAGAACTAAAATCACACAATCTTCAAAACAAAGCACATTTGACTACTAAAATGGTCTTCCTAATGGTATTGCTGTTGAAAAGTACATTTTTGGGGAAAAAAAGTCTAACAGCTAAGCAATACAACCAACAACTGTGGAAATTCGCTTTGAAGGACCAAACACTGTTGCCCTTAAGAGCAGCTCCTTACTGTATGAGTGATTGTGACCTGTGGAAAGCTACAGGCCCAGATCGCTGTCTCAGATCAGTACCTACTGGACCGATTTCACAGAAAAGTGAAAAATAACTTAGGGAAATGAATGCACCACAAAGTGGGGACACAGCAGAGACGCTAACAGCCAGTCAGCAATGAAAGGAGGCAGATTCATGGATATGTGTCCATTTCTTCAGAAATTCCTTCACGACATGCTGATAGGATAAGCAAGTCTTAAAAGAGCATGGAAAAGAGAGAACTGCTCAGCACTTCCATAAACCTCCCACTTTTCTGAGCTGTTCTGTTAATTGTCCTTATCATTTATCCTCTCATGTAATTAAATATCTTCTGAACCATTTAAAATATTTATCCTTCCTGCAATTAGGAACAGATTTCTAAATACAGAAGCCGCGCTTTGATCCAGGCTCGTCAGTGTCTCCTCAACCAGCCATGATCTCCCATTCACATTTTATGTACCCTATAAATCCATTCTGAATTGTGGGTAAAACAGTACCTCAGGCTGTGGTGACCATAGAAACTGTCATTAAAACCAAGGCATTTTTCAGACTGGATAAGGGTATTATTCACTATTGCATTATGACAATCAAGAGTGCCTGGGGGAAAAAAAAAAACAGAACGCTGGATTTTCACAATAAGAAAAATGTGACCATTCTTCAGTTTTACCCAGGGTCAATGTAAAGACAATGTAAACTGTCTTGCTATTGACTTGCTTGCAGGATACAGGTGCCGAAATGCTTTGTTGACTCTAAGGGAATTTTCTACACCATTGTCAACTTCAATGAGAACAAAATCTTCCAAGAAGAGGCAGGTTTCCCTACTGAATTCCATCTATGGATATGTTAAGCCATTACTTCTTACGCCTAAAGTTTTTACTGAACATTAAACAACGCTAGGAAGTCAGTTAAGCTCTCTTAGTTTTCCCAGCATTGATACTGACTCAGCTCTCTCGTATTTCCAAAAGAGATAAAAATATTGTGTGTGTGCTCTTGTAACAGAGATGGTGATGGTCTATGGACTGCTGTCGGTTCCTCCCAGCCATGTAAATCTGAAACATCTGGCGATATTCAAATGTTAATTCAGTGGAAACTAATACAGATATTATTGCTTTTAAAAAGAAAAGGCTAAATTATGAATTGTTTGTGGTTGATAATGACCATACCTTTTAGCAATTACAAATAAATGATACAGGTGTGAGATGTAATTGAGAAAATATTTTGGAGAATAATTTATAATTATTACTTTTAAAGTGAACACTCCCTGAAAATTCACTTTCCTCCTGTTTTAACCAAGATGGCTTTTCTCTTTAATTTCTCTATTAGCATCTATTTTCAAGTCATACCAATTTTCCATGGTATACTGAGAATTCAGATTTTGGCTCTGAGGTCAACAATTTGTTTAATTATGACACACCAAATCAATTCTCACAATGTATACCACAATTTGAATAAGGAACTATTTTCAAAAGAATAATGTTGACAAGGGAGAGAGTAATTTTAGAAAGTATCTACAGTTTATCAAGGTTCTATGGTTACTGTTTTGTTTTTTCTTCTTTCCTTCTTTCTCCTTCCCTGCATCTCCCTCTCTTTCTTACTCACACTTTCTGCCCTTTCATTGCTTCCTTGCTTTCCTCTCTCCCTCCTCTCTCTCTCTCTCTCTCTCTCTCTCTCTCTCTCTCTCCCCTATATTATTTTTGGAAGCCCGAGCTGGCCTAGAGTTTATGATCTTTTTGCCTCAACATCCTACTTGCTGGGATTACACAGTGGAGCTACCACACTTTTGTGATTTAGTTTACATTGAAATTATCTGTGAGAATGTTCCTCTTAATATTGCATCAAGTAAGGAAGGAGAAACCTAATGTCACTTACCTATTTTAAATTGCCCAACCTTATAGTTACAGTTTCAATTTATGAACCTACTATATAGGAGTGGAAGAGCTTCTCACATGCTTTATTAGATTCCACGTACAGCTTATTCACTTAGTTTAACTTTTCAATTCATGTAGGGACCATATCAATAGAACACCAATATTCCTTTCAGTGCTATAATGGTACGTTACTATAGTATAATACAAAACATGTCTATATCCATGGAGCGAAATAGTAGTAAGATATTTCTAAGATAAATATATTTGCAAGTTCTTAGCAACTAACTTGTTGAAGAATGATGCTGGGTTATTTTTGTAATCTAGTCTTATTTTTCTATATTTGCAAAATATCATTTATCTTCAGTGCTACAATGGAAAAACTTTCATTTTGCCAGTATGACTCAGAGTTTAATTCAGCAGTGTCTCTAACAGAATGATAAACACTGTCTTATATTTGTCCATATCCAAAACTCTTACTTTTGCAATTTACATAGATTTACTTTCTCTGGAAGAACAGACTTGCCTGGAAGGAAAAAGATAAGTGTTTAATATGAGTCACTTCCTCATGGTTGTCGAGAGGTTGCCTGCTAGGCTTTGCATTTGACGATGACTACGCTAACCTGATGCAGCGCAGCATAAGCTCTGATTAACATTTACCAAAGTGGTTACGGATTTGAGCTACCTATCTGTCTTGTCTTTTTGAACCTATTCCCAGGCATGATCACACGAAATTTCTGTAAGATATGGTTTCTAAATGTTACTCCTTTTCAATGGGCAGATTGTTACAGAGCACCCTGTTACAGAGTGCCACCTCAGGTGAGCTGGGAAAGAAGCGATTGCTGCATCTCACATGAGGCTAGGCTGGCCACTGGCCCTTGCATTGCAAGTGCTTGTTCTCCCCTGCTAACTTTGATATCAGACGTGCGGTGTCTGACTCCACTAGCACCGTCTTACTTAATGCCTGAGACACTTATTTCCTCCTCTTCACCACAGCACCATTTCATTGCTTTGGTTCTAATCCTGATGAGCAACTACCAGCTCCGATGCTCACTGCTAGCGCTGGTGCCCACCTCTCTTTGCACACAGTACAGGGGAACTCTAGCTAAGGCAGAGGTAAAGTCTTATAAAATGACTTAAAAATAAAAGTTTGGATAACTGATCTTTTGCTTACTTACAACATTCATACGTTGCACAACTATGAGTTATTAGATTTATTGACCTATTTATTCAAACACCCTAGTGGGAAATTGGATTTGTGAGTTTGAAATACATGCAGATCCCATACAATGCCAAATGATACTTGGATCTGAAACTCAAAGACAGAAAAAATAGCAGTAATCAGAATTTTTCAACATGACAATATAAGATCAAAGAAAAGTTTTTGTTTTGTTTTATTTTGTTTTGTTTTGTTCTTGCAGTACTGGGGATTGAACTCAGAACCCTGCATGAACTATCTCCCCACCCCAGAAAAGTTATTTTTATATGGACTAATAGGCTTGGTAAATTTAGATTCTGGTTTTCTTCTCCCAATGTCCAATAATCTCTTCATATTACAGTTTTTTCTTAAAAAGAAGAATATTGTACCCTTATATAGAGGCACACCCCTGTAGTCTCATGTACACAGAAAACTGAGATAAGAAAGCCACAAGTTTGTGGCCAGTCTCAAAATAATTGCTTAAAACAAAACAACAGGTTTGTAGCCCAGTGGCCAGGCATGTGTCTATCAAGGACAAGACCCTGGTTGCAGTAGCTAATGCCATCCCCATCCCCTCCCAATCTTTTAGAAGTAACCAAGTTGTGTATATAAATATTAGTAACTATGGCCACTTATAAATCTGTATCATACTTCAGCTAAATATATTTAACAAAGCACAAACATTACCCATTATTCCCATAGGTAAGTTAAAAACACAAAGATGAGTTGAAACAGTATTTATAGAATTTATATACTGAGAGATATAACTTTGTGAAAATAATCTGAATGAAAAATAGAAGTGAAAATATTGAGTACCTTGAAAATAATACATTTCCTAGGAGTTCAACAATCTCTTTTAGGCAATTAAAATATATTTATTATTCTGTTCGAGGTATTTGCACACTCATCAGCTGCATAATTCAGGATGTGATCATCATCCACCGTTCTTGTAGCTTTTTGAAACAGTTGTGGAGGCTTTCTCTCCTGAACACCTTTGTGGGATGTGGTGAAAACGTGGTGCATGCCGCTGCTTAGTGCTCCCCAGGGGGAGGGCAGCCTCCTCACCCATGTTACTCAGGGATCTGACAGGATGACCGTTCTCACTTTTCCCAAGTCCAAATGACCATAGAAGGGAAACTTTTTAGTAGATTCAGGACAGCAAGATGGCCACAGCAGCACAACTAATTCATTCATAAAAGAAGACTTTCAGAGTTACTTCAGGAAATGGCAAGAATGGTGGAACAAGCAGGTTTGAAATGAGGAAGAAGAGGAACTGGGGAGATAGCAGACAAGCGCCTGCCTGGCAAGTGCAAGGTCCTGAGTTTGATCCTTGGTTTAAAAAAAGAAAGGAAAAAAAAAAAAAAAAAAAGATGAAGGAGAATATTTTGGAAGGGGCTGGAGGCTATGTGTCTTTACTGTAGTTTAAAAAACTAAGTAATGTATATTTTTCTGCCATAACTTACACACTGAGCATTCAGGAAATAAAATAAGAAATATCTTCCTAAAAAAGAGTTAAATTACATCAGTTCCTTTTATGTTTAGTTCAGAGCATGGCATTATTTCTCTTTACCCCTGTTCTTCCTTTGCATTTTTCCTTCTTAAAAAATATAAGATTTAGGAGCCCAGAAATATCAAAACAGCTAGAAAACAACTTGCTCTTCTTGGTGAAGTGAAAATATTCCTCATTCTTTGAGGAGTTCTACCATCACCATGGCTCAAGTAGGTGAATCAATGATGTATTCAATGGGAAATGATCTGTTTCCAGGTTTGAGTTTCCCATTGTCTAATCCCTCCAGTGAGCCGTTATCTGGTAGAGGAGGCCTTAGCCACTTCCAGCGCTGGCAGAAAACTTCCCTGCCTTTAGCACAGCTACTCATGCCATAATGTGCAGTTACCTCCACACCAGCACTGCCACCAGGATCTGTGCCTCCCCCGCACTGCAGTGTCACTAATGCATCTAACTGCTTATTGAACTCCAAAGACTTAATGTTTTTCTCTTCTGGCCTGTAGAAGCTCATTACTTAATGTGGACCTCTTTGATGGTTCACAGTTTCTTAATCTTTCCCTTTACCTTTCTCCTATTGGGTGTTAATCATTGGTATAAGACATACATAATCATAAGTAAGTGCTATAAAGTCAAACATTACTAGGTCATGTATACTGTTTGGCTAGCAGGGAAAGTATATTTTGTTAACAACTTCCCGCTCTAGCTGCTATAAAGTTAATGATGAGAGAATATGAAATCAAAACAGCAACCAATAGGCCTGGGGAGAATGAGCTTGATACTTTCCCAAAACTGCTGCTATTTGATTCAGAAAATAATGTGCTATGCAACAAATTAAAAATGCCAGGCACAATTATATAGTCACGGACAGAAAGCCCTTGCAGTATGCTGCACATTTCAGCAAATACATTTGTATGGCTTCTGTAGTACATATTCAAATTCATATTGTTCTTGGGAATCACAGTGAGAAAAGGAGAGAGAAATGATTAAAATATGAAGAAAAAGATATACTTTATATCCACATTGGGTTTATAATATGTATGCTTAGTAATTATAGAAACATTCACTATTTTTGTTCTCTTTTGATATGTATATCTTATTAGACCATTTATATAAAGATATAATTACTTTATTTAAAATTAAAGACACATAAGCCATGGTTTGTGGATGGTCAAGTGTGTTTCTGGAAGTTTCTTGGCTGTAAGCTTGGTTCCAGGGTGTCAATGTAGAGGTGTTGGAAACTTTAGGAGGCGGAGCTTTAGTGAAGGTGATTGGAGCTGAGACCCTAGCGAGAGAGTTCTCATGAGCCCTTCCTTCATAAAAGACCCATCATCCATCTTGTCACGTAATCCCTTTTTGCTCTACAGAGATCATTTCTGTTTACGCTGCTCTGCTGTATGGTGAAGGAGCATCTCGCGAAGAAATACAGTTTTGTCTATCCAACTACCAGAATCATAAGCTAAGGAAAGTTTTCTAATTTAAAGAACCCAAACGTAGGCGCTTCCATGCCCTTCTATACTATGAAAACTCTCATTTGTTCAAAGACCACAGGTCAAACGTCATACCAAATATTCTAAGACAAATGAGTTAGAACAGGACAAATGTAAAGAAACATTCTATGCCCCAGTATCTTCCACCAAAAGTAAAGGTTTTGAGCTGGACAATCGTAAAGGCTCCTTCCTGTTTTAAAAGTGTAGAATCCTCAACATTTGACATTGTCATTTACAAAGATCTTATGATCTTGCTGCACAGCGTGGCCAGTATAAGAGATGGTGACCATATTGGGGAATGAAAAATGCATAATTTTTCTCCTCTGAAAACAGTCTTGAAGGTCATAGTCAGTACTTGTCTATATTCAATTGCTCTTAGCATCTTTGAATATCAGGATTCAGGAATAGTAAAAAACCTTTTGCATCCAAATTAAGATCCGAATGGCCTTTTTTTCTGATATGTGATACTTATCACCATTTTCCATGGAAATGCTTGTGATATAATGGTTCTTATAATTTTACCCTAATTGTGTGTCTGATAGTTGATTTATGGTATAAACAGTTCCCTAATATAGCACAGTCTTCTAGAAAATACTGAGTATAATTTATTTTTGTTTTTCTTAAAGAGCATCTAGCATGAGATAAGTGAATTTAGCAATACTACATTTGAGCTTTGCTGGAATAGTTACTTTCTTATCGGTTCATAGTTATTTTTATTTCATCTTAATGAATAAGATACAGAAAAATCAAATATGCATCAAAGCTAATAAGAAAGTATAGACAACCACTAAAACAACATGGGTGAAAAGGTGAATATTATACTAATAAACATGCTTTTTATCACTGAAAACAGTGTGAAAATAGTTCTTTTTAGTAAGCTTACGATTAAGGCACCTAACAAGACAAAGGGCCAGAAGCAGGGTTGGGAAATCGGCAGTATTGCTAAGAATCAAAATAAGACTGAGCTAGTATTATAGACAGCTAAGGCAGGCAGAAGGGCTAGATCCTCAAGAGAGCTAGGGCAGAGGATGAGAACATATCACAACAGTGGGTGAGGCACATCTGTGGAAGGCCAGGTCTCAAGATAAAGTCAGAATGAGCAGGCCTCCAGGCCTCCCCAGGTAATAAGGGACATACTATAGTTGGGATCAGCTCATGCAATAAAATCTAGATAAATGTCAGCTACCCAGGTGGTGACCCGGGTCTCCTGATCCATCTTTCCTAAAAAGGTCATTGCTCTTTCCATGCACATTACCTGCCTGACCTGCTTCCCCACTGGATCAATATTACCTGTGTGGCTGCTCTTGTAATCCTACTGGTTGGTCAAATTGTGACTGACATTGAGCTCACTTCAAGACTTTGTAAGCATCTCATGACAAAAATTTCCTCTGAGGAGCTGGCTCCTCAGTCACACACCTTTGGGTCCCCTTCAGCTTCTCTGAGAAGCTGCCTGTCTTGGTTACTTTTTACTAGTTGTTGGGACAAGTACTCAACACTCAAAATGAAGGAAGGAAAGGTTTATTTAGCTCACAGTTACTGAAGGTTTCAGTCCATACTCAGCTGGCTCCCAGACAGAGAGGCACATGGCAGAGAGCATCCAGTTCATGGTGGCAGAACAGCGACAATTGAGACAGAGGCGATCGACCAACCAGGGCAGCAGACAGCAATAGCTCTAGTCTGTCTCTCTGTCTCTCTGTCTCTCTTTATATTACATTCAAGTTCCTGCCTCAGCTGATCTGCGTTAGGCTACCCCCATAATCCCAGAAGTACTTAAAACACATAATCCCAGGGATCATGGATCAAGTCTCAAACTCTAGATCAGTACTAAATCACATACTCCCAGTGACTCATAAGTCAAGTCTCAATCTATAGAATTCTCTCACCCATGAGTTCATGAGGCTTTAGGGGGGACAACTAGACATAAACCATAACATTTCCTACTTTTACCCTCCATTCTTCTGGAAAACTTATTATTTGATCTGGGGTAACTTGAGCTTCGTGTATCTGGCACCTAGTAGGTGAAGACCTACATTTATTTCCCCTACATCATTAGGACTTTAGACTGAGGATGAACTTCCCAGGTTACACAGCAACAATGCCTCTGCCTACTAAGGGCAGTTGCAGCCTCTCCCTACTAAAGGGATGGGTTTTGTGTTTTTTTTGTTTGTTTGTTTGTTTTGTTTTGTTTTGTTTTGTTTTGTTTTTTTTCTAATAGAAAACAGTGATTAAAAAAAAAATTAGAAAGAATACAACATTTTACTAAACCAAGTAATAGAATTTCAACAATGGTTGCTATGTTGCTTGGTTACCAGATACAAAAGTACAAAATTGGCTTAAAGAAAAAAATAAAAAAAAAATAATAGTTGTAAGAAATTCAAAATGATAATAAAAAATTTTAAAAATTTAAGCATTAACTGCTCCTTTCAAAAGACCAGCAGAAATCAGCAGTACAGTTATTAAAATATTCTGCACATATACCTAAATATATAGCTTTTCCCTTCTTCTATCTGTCCTTTTTCTCATCTCAGTTTTTTTTTTTAACATTGAACAAATGAATCAGATCCATATGTGCAAACATCGTATCATCTCGCTAGCATGAGAATCTGAAAGAATAATTCAAAGCTGAAAGGTCCGACAGATAATGTGAAAGGGAAAGAAATTATTCAGTGGGAAGGGACGGTGGAGGAACTCAAGATGCAACATAACCAGTTTTTCCTCTACAATCTCAGTTGCCTTTCAGGTCTGCATGCTGGGGAAGTGCTCAGAGAGCCTGAGACCTTGTGCATCCCGACAGCCACCTGCGTCAGAAGGCTGCTAACAGCTGAGCAGCTCTTGTGCTCTGCTTGACCCTAACAGTTCTGGGTGCTGTGGCTGTGGGTCCACTCACTTGGAGCCTCTCCTGGATATCGAGAGCTATTCTCCTTACTATTATCTTACTATTATTTCCTACCAAACTCTTCGAACTGCCTGCACTTGGTTTGTAGCTTTGCTGTCTAGTGTCATGTGACCATAAGCTTGATTTGGGCAGAATTACCTTTTTCACTAATAACCAAGATAATTTATTATGGCATTAGATAACTTCTAGGATGCAGCAATACTACATTTGAGCTTTGCTAGAATAGTTAATTTCTACTAGTTCATAGTTATTTTTATTTCATCTTAATGAATAAGATACAGAAAAATCAAATATGCATCAAAGTTAATAAGGGAGTATAGACAACCGCTAAAACAACATGGGTGAATAGGTGAATATTTTACTAATAAATGTATTTTTTATTATTGAAAATAGAGCAGCAATATTTGGGAGTAAGTAAAGATTTTCCCCAAATATGTAAATAAAACTATGTATTTATTAATAGTTGTTCAATATATAACATTTAAATTTAGAGGATTATTTTTAAGTGAATACACTACTGAGTCCTAGTTACTTTGGTTTGTGTTGACAAGCTCAAATTGACACTGTTGATTTTCCCATGTTCATCAAAAATATGCTAAAAACCTCATCAGTATTAAATATGGAAGGTGACACTTAGGCAATTGCTTTAGATCTATCATGAAAAGAAACTAATGTACAAATTCTTGCCTTTAATTATATTTTATTCCAACAGAAAATGCTTTTCCTAAGAAAGTTTCTAGGGCCAGCGAGATAGCTCAGTAGTCTAAAGTGTCTGCTTCGGCAAGCTTAGCCAAGCTCAGGGATGGAGCTTCGATCTGTGTACCACATGCTGCACCAGCCCTGCCCCTGGGGAGGGCTGAGCCAGCTGCACTCACAAACAAAGGTTTCTAATAATTAAAGATTGATTTCCTTCTATTTAAAAGCATATTTTGTAAATTCTCAACATTTTTAAAAATTATAAGAATTGAGCTGGCTGTAGCCCACACCTACAATCCTGGCATCCAAGAGGCTGAAGTAGGAATATCCTCAGGAGTTTATTGCCTGCCTGGGCTACATAGTGAGTTCATGATCATTCTGAAACATAAAGTGAGTTCCTGTCTCAAAAAAAATTATCAGCTTAGGCAGAATATAACCAATCCTGCTACATATTGATCAGTGTTACGCTAAAATATGAGAGGAAACAGAACCGTCCTCATGGAAGTTTTATTTAAAAAAAAAAATACATGTTACCATCAGGGAAAAATAAAAACTGAAGTTCTCTTCTGGCCAGAAGCTTGCCAGTCACTCCTCAGATGCTGTCTTCACAGCACTCTGCCTTCTCGCCTTCATTGTCTGTTCCCGCTCTGACTCCCTTTGCAGTGGCTCATTCACAAGGGCTGCTAAATCAGAAACACCCCTAAGAACAAATCCAAACACTTTGCATTCTTCTTTCAAAAATCCATTTCCTCCACAAAGCTACTTAATTAGATGGAAGTAAAGTGCTAATTTGCTAAGGGGAAAAGATCATTTGCATATCAATTTACACACTTTTCTCCAAGTATTTATAATTAGAGAGCAATCAGCAAGCTTTTGAAGGCTTATAGAAAGGGGAGAATGATTCCTGCAGAGATGGGAGAGGTAATGAAGGACAGAAAAGAAAGGGCGTAAGCAAAGACGCCAGATGTCCGCAGGTTGCGCAACTAACTTCGCCTTTTCAAATCTCAGTGTATTAACCATAAAATGGGAATAACTGTGTTTGCTTTAAATCTTTTTTTTTTTTTTTTTTGCAGAACCGGGATTCAAACTCATGAACTTGCACTTGCCAGAGGAGCACTTGTGCCACAGAGCCATCTCCTTGGCCCCTGCTTTAAATCTTTCATAGGTTGTAAGAATGAAATGCAATGTACATGAGGATCAAATAAAAATATTCTATGTGTTATCCGTGAAGTCCATATGAAATCTTTAACCATTTTTGCTTAACTTTTCTACAAATAGAAGTACGGCAACTCCAAGGTTGCTGAAAAGTTAAACAGGATCATAATCTTTGAAATATCTGACAAACAATAAAAAGTGTATACCCATTATCTGCAGTTATTGTTCCAGTATCCGGCTTCTTTGTAGCCTAATGATTTTCCTGGTCACTTCCCAGACCTTCCTGCCTCCTCACCTCCTCCATCCATTCATCGTATACCCATGTAGTGTACCTTTCCCCATCGTTAAACCCTGCCTGTGCTGTGCAATTGAATCCAATAGTATGTGTTATCAACAGCCTCCAAGTATGCATTTTTTCTGTGTTCCACCTTTCTCTTTACTATTCTTACTAAGCCTTGTGCAAAGATGAAAAACATATTTGAGAAACATTAGAGAGTAGTGTTGTAGGCAGCTGAATTAGAAATTTTCTAGGCAGTCAGACAGGCTCAGGTCTTCACGGAGACAATATGGAAGACACGGTGACTTTGCAACTTTGGAAGAGACCGACAGACCAACTTTGGGCTGCACCTCAAGACAAAAGAGTAAGCAAATATAGCCAAATACGTCCCTAAGGATGGGCATCAGGGATTAATTTTCTAAATAGGTATCAACTACCGTGAAAGAGACTAAAGAGTCACTAACTGCCACAGAAGACACCCCCTGTACTGTATTCCTGTTTGCTTGTTACTTGACTGGCTTTCTCTTTTGGGACTGGATTTAGTCAGTTTTACCTGAGCAATGGTGCTTGCAATCCCATTGGTTGACCATAGTTTTCTCCCACCTCACACCGACCTAAGGGATTTCTCATGTTCTCCACCAATTTAGACCTGCCTCACCGCATGATATCCCAAAAGTTCCTACAAGAGGCATCTTCCTGGGGACCACCTGCTCTGGTCTTCTCTTCTGTCCTTCTGTTGGATAGGAGCTTTCTTTCTTCCAATAAATATACCTTACTCTTCACTTCCATTGTTTCTAATATTCATTCTTTGATTTTAGAGAACAAGAACTTGTCCCAGGTACCTTTCAGTTTGGCAGTTTCATTTCCCCTGTATCAGTAGGAGCGCAAATAAATAATCTTGCGGAAGTATTGTATGAAGCCTTAGGTTTATCCATAGATGCTGAGAGTTGACATACAAAGTGAGAGATAGGAAAGAGAAACAGATAGAAAGGTAAAAGGATCCGGCCTTGAGAAGACACCGCAGAATGACGGACTGAATCACTAATTTTTCTTTTAGAGACTTCTTTCAGCGTACCCACTAATACAAATATTTAAATCTTTTAAATTAACTTAGTTTCATTAAAACATATTCACGAACTATTTTAAGAAAAACTGTGATCACTATTTAAGCAATTTGGTTCTACCACATAGCTAACTCACTATCAAGAGTTTATTTCTGCTTTCTTCCATCTTACTTCCTTGACTTTGTTGTAGGCAACTGAGTTAGATAGAAATATTATAGGCAGTCAGGCAGGGCCAGGCCCTCAAGAACAACATGGAAGGCGAGGTGACTCTACAACTAGAGACAGACACTCCTTCACCGTGGGCCAGATCTTGTGACAAGAGTAATTAAAACCAACTCCATAGTTCCTTAAAGATGGGCATCAGGGATTGATATGCTAAATGAGTATCAATCACCTTGAAAGAGCCTAGAAAGAGTCAGGAGCCCAAGCTCAAGTAGGTGGCGTTCTTGCCTGCTTGCTACGTGACTTAAATTCCCATTGGATCCCGATGTTACTCAATTTTACCTGAGCAATGGTGCTTGTAATCTTATTGGTTGACCATAGTCTTTGTCCCACCTCATACCCACCTAAGTGAGTTCCCATGTCTTCTCTATAAAAGTCCCTGGAGGAGACAGCTTCTAGGGGGTACACCCACTCGGGATCCCCCTCCTGTCCCTCTCTTGGACAGGAGCTTTCTTTCCCTCAATAAATCTATTCTGCTCATAACCTCCGTTTGTTCCTAATTCATTCTTCGGTTTTAGAGAACACGAACTCGTCCCAGGTATTTTTCAGATTGGGGGTCGGTTTTCCCTATATCATCTGGAGGTTTCCTATTGGAGGTCATCCACCCAAGATCAGTGTTTTCTTCCTGCATCAACTTGCCTAGACCTAAGCATGCTCCATAGCAAAGGATGAAGGAAGAGCACACAAGAATGCTTGCATGTCTTAGGTCTTTGTGGCAGTTGTTTACACTTTCTTTTTTTCTTGTAATTAAAGATGTTGGTTTCACATTTAATAGGTTCTGGCCCTAGTACAGACTGCTAAATTATCATAGCCTTGATAGAACCTAATCCCAAAACAACAGTTTAGCTTCCCAAAGACCACGTCTTCCTTCTTTCCTACTCCAGTCCTGCATACAACTTCCTCTTACCTTTCTGAGCACACAAGGGAGCCCCCAATCAGCTCCTTGTGTGTCACTGAACCTGGCCCTAAACAGCGGTTCTCAGCCTGTGGGTCGTGAGCCCAGCAGGGGTCGAATGACCAAAATACAGGGGTCACCTAAAGCCATCAGAAAATACATATTTAAACCCATGCTGTGCTGTGGTGAAATGTTATTTATTGGAATTAGTAATAAATATTTCTCACCATATAATTAAATATTGTTTTTGTGATTAGTCACTACGTTTACATTATGTTTGATTTGTAGCAATGAGAATACATAATGCATAGCAGGTATTTACACTCCGAATCATAACTGTAGCAAAATTACAGTTTTGAAGTAGCCAACAAAATTATTTTTTGGTTTGGTGTCATTGCAACATGAGGAACTGTATTTTGGGGCCACAGCATTAGAAAGGCTGAGAACCACTGCCCTAAACTCTGCCCCGAGTAAAAGTCCATACAGTCTCAGCTGCCCTGTCTCAGGTCAGAGGATCTGCCCATCTCCCTGCTCTGGATCCTCTCCATGTCTTCTGAGTTAATGAAGCCCACCCTTCCCTCACACCCTTATTTCTGCTTCTTCTTGTTGCCACAGCCACAGCTGAATGACCTAAGGATATAAATTCATAAAGGTAAATCAGATTAAACTGATATGAACAGTAATGGTAGATGAGGGACACTCCCATGCACTCGCCTTTAAGGGACCAATCCCTTGACTCACTGGAATGTGGGAAGTTTCCCAGGACCAACCCCAAGTCTTTATCCTAAGACTTAGTTCCTTGATTTTGAGATTTAAATAAAACAAAACAAAATTTCCAAAGACTCCTCAACCTTTTTTGGAAAGCTGAAATGGTGACTCAGGATGTTTGTGTTCCTGACTCTGTGACATAACCTACATTAATCTTTCTTCAACTGGAGCTCACCGACAGTACACGCAGAGGGGCTGGAACTCATATGGCCAGTTACGCCACATGAATGAAACATCCACCATAGCCACAGTGGACGTGACACAGCCCCTGCACATCCCATGGTCCATCACAGATGGTCCCAAGGGAGCTGCACCAGAGCAGGCACATTATGAATTCTTAAACCCTGTGCTCTCTGTACTTGTGCCACTTTCCTTTTGCTGGTGTGAGTCCTGCTCGGTCTAAGAGTACCGTTCCATTGCTTGATTAAACTTTGGTGCTTTTAGCACTTAGCCTTAGGTCCCCGTCCAGTTCTTTGCTCATCCACACAAGAACATAGGACCTCATCACCCACAGTAGCAAAACCGTTAGCAGTTTCCTAACTACTGTGTGTCCCATCAATAGGGATAAGATAATTTCCATACCTCCATCACTCTCCATTTATATTCTCTCTCCCATCTTCTGCTAGGGAAAGTGTCTGCAAGTATCGGCTCAGCCCTCAGCCCCCGTGAAGATTTCCCAGTGGACCCTAGGCTCTAGACCACCTTGCCTTGTCGCTGTCAAGTGTGTTACCTGGATAAGCAGAACCTCTAGTGATATGTATCTGTTTGTAAGACTGTTTAATCAAGTCTATGGCACCTGGCAAACGCTAGATTATTTCATCTTTACTTAGACTTTATTTAAAAGGTATTTGAAAGGTAAAATTATATTAATGTTAATTGTATTTGTCCATGTTAGTTTCAAATACTTTTAGTCATATATTATATGTTATTATATATGTGTTACATATTATATTAGTATTTATTTATTTATACTATGTCATTCAAATGTGTTGAATACTTCAAATTTCTTTTAGGTATTTAATAATAACTTGCTGAAGAACAAAAATTATTTTCAGATAAATTTATCTGATTTGAAATTAATGACACCTATAAACACTTCTGGTAAATATAAATGCAGGAGTAAGGGACAATTGAATATATGAACACACACAAATATGTATATGCATATATATATATATATGTATATATATATATATATATATATATATATATAAATAAAATGATATCAAATGTTAGACTTGTGAGAAAGCAAAATAAATTAAGAGGTAAAACTGGACATTGAATGTGAAAGAAACACATGAGGGCAAATACTGAATCAAAAGCAAATTAACAAATGAATAAGTGTTTGAATTTTCCTAAATGAGTTTCTGAATGAATATTCAATCGATAATTCTGAAAGTAATATTTTAAATATAGATATCAGATAGTACCTTTATAGAATTCATCTAAAATAAAGTATTGAAGTCTACTTTTTTTTTAAAATTATAAGTTCAAGAGTGTTAATTCAACAGAGGGGGAGAGGGAGAGATAGAGACAGGAGAGATAGAAAGACAGACGAACGGGGGAGAGAGAGAGAGACAGATAGGGAGAGACAGAGACAGACAGAGATAGAGATGGGAGGAGAGAGACAGAAAGAGATGGGGAGAGAGAGACAGAAAGACAGAGAGATACAAGGACAGAGAGAGACAGGGAGAGAGAGATACAAAGACAGAGAGAGACAGGGAGAGAGAGGGAGAGAGAGAGAGAGAGAGAGAGAGAGCAATCAGCTTCCTCATACCACAGGAGTCAAGGATTCAAGGGTCAAGGAGCATATTCATTCCTAGTCATTATTGCCGCATCAGATAAAGATCATGAAGGTCTGGTGGAAAGTACAGTGTTGCTTTGGTTCCTAAACTTAATTCTTTCCATGATTCTGGTCACAAACCGAACTGGAAGAGAACCGAATCAAATTGAATGGTCAGATTCAACATTGACCTTGTGGGGAAATTTGATTCAGTTCTTGTTCAATTCAGTTTGTGGCCGGAATAATGAAAAGAATTGAGTTTGTGGACCAAGGTACAATGGTACACCCAAATGCTACTCTGAAAGTAAGTCTCTTAATTCATTTTCATTGTAACTGTAAAGGTATGATTCCCATTTTGATTTGGGAAATACGATGTTTTAGACCCTACTTATTTTAAGAATGGTCCATTAGTTGAGAAACATTTGTAGGTGGACACTGCTGAGACTAAGTCTGGAGGACCCTTGTGACCTACCTCAGTCCTATAGGACCACTGTAAATAATGACTGAAAGTGTTTCTTGAAAACTCTTTATACATTTCTTATGTTTCAGTGTAAGAAAGAAGGGAGAAATATTTCCCTAAGCAAAAGATCTTATTTTGCAAATCTAAGTTACATTTGGTAGATAAAATGAAGTTTCTGATTTTAACTTAATTTAATACAAATGGGGGGAGGGAAGTGATGGGTCTGGGCCATGTGGAAACCAGCTGAGTCGCCATGGCGACTTCACAAGGCAGTGATGAGCACAGAACAACTACCTACCTCCTCTTCCCAGCATGCCTTTCATCCAGCGCGCCAAGATGATCTTTGTCACCTCCCAGGAGATCTCCAATGAGCCCTCACTACGTCACTACCTCACCTACCAAGGTCACTCCCCTTTAGAAACCTATATATATATATAGCTGCCCTGACTGTTTGTGCCCTGAGGGTCCCCGGAAGTCTTTCCCTGCGGCCCTCCTGAGTCAGCAATAAAAGCCTTTTTATCTTTTCTGTTGCTTTGCTACACCATCGCCATCACCGCCACCATCGCTGTAGGGCAAATTTATCAGGAAGCAGTCCTTAACTCTGGCTTAATGGTACTGTACACTTCAGCCTTTCACCATGTTAATATGTGAGGGAGAAGAAAGACACTGAGATAACTAAGTTGTTCTGTTTTCTTCAGGATAGAAAGGTGTTTTAAAAGACATGGGTTAGAAAGTGTAATTTTCTCTTCCATAGGTGTATTCATAGGTTTGTTTATTTCTAAGCATAGTCATTAAAAAACAAAAACAACAACAACAACAAAACAAACCTAAAATAACCTCATTATCAGAGACAGATTTGAAGAGGAAGCAGATAGCAAGAAAAATTGGTTGCACTGCAGACTTGGACTGAAAGTGGTAGGAGAGAGATGCCAAAGTGCCAGGTGCCTAAGATGAATATGATTATTATATATTGCAGACATACACCACTGATAAAAAAGTAATCTATTCATCATCTTTTACTAAATGAGTATCTTACATAGTAAAATAGACTTCACTCCTGAAGATGAGAAAGCCCACATAGACTCCTTTCATAATCATATATCTTGAGTAGTATCATTTTTTGCTAATTAAACAGAGCATAAGAAACTACATGTTTGGAAGAAAAATAGGCTATTGACTTGGATCTCCACTAACCCGGTTGCCTGCAGGCAGTTAGCAAGCAGAGTTATCAAGAAAACAATAGCATCATTTAATAAGGCTTTAAAGAAACCGCATTCGCATGAGTTATAAAACCAGAAGAAGAAAAGGTCAGGAGGATTTTTCATGCATACAAATCAGTAATGATGATAGACAACGTGCCTCTACTCGGATTAATGGTGTCATTTCTCTTCTTAAAATAAACTGATAATCGGTTCTCTCAACCTAAAAGACAGTGGACCATGGCCCTCCTCACTGACCCACTGCTGTTGGGGCCCCGGAGGAGCAATGCATCCAGTTCTTCCCTTTCTATGATTTGTGACAGGCTTCCAGTATAAAAAGAAACCTAGAGATTTCTTCCTTTTATTTGATCTTATCCAACACCTTAGTGATATGTTTTGCTTACCTTCCGTGTTGATATTGATACAGAGGTTTTCTAGGTCTTTTTTTTTTCCCCAGGACCAGGGTTTGAACTCACTACCTTGCACTTACCAGGTAGGCACTTGTGCCACAGAGCTATCTCCCCAGTCCCTTTTCTGGGTCTTTTGAAGAGCTTTATTTCACATGAGAAAGCATATAAAATGTTTGAGGAGGAAAAACTCCTGATTATGTAACATCACCCTTGTGTAAAATTTGTTTATTTTGCAGTACGAGGGATTGAATTCACAGCCTTCATGCTGAGCTCTATTCTCTGATTTATTTTTATTTATTTATTTTTTTAGTTGAAAGAGTGTCTATTATACGACTGATTTGTAAAGTCTTCTTCACATTTATTTTAGATAACTTTTATTGTTGTATTCATTTAAGTTCATAAATAATTTTTAACCATGTGAAATCTATCATTAATCTCATATTATGCATTCATTTCAGAAGTATTTTTCTAATATCCACTCTGTCTATACCTTATATTGTTTGCATGTCAATATTTGCCTACAATTTTTAATTTGCTATATAATTATTATTGATTTTCAGTAAAGTTAATGAGTTTAAAAATAAAAATTAAAGAATAAAATAATTTAAAAGAAGAGAGAAAAAAGAAAGAAGAAAGAAAGAAAGAAAGAAAGAAAGAAAGAAAGAAAGAAAGAAAGAAAGAAAGAAAAGAGTGTCTCCCTAAATTGCTAATTTGCCCAGGCTAGGGTCAAACTGGCCATCCTCCTGTCTCCTCCTCCTCCTCTTCCTCCTCTGAGAGCGCCGATCTTATAGGCTCCTACTGTCATGACCAGTCCTTTGTGTGGGTCTCACATCAGTAAACAATCCTGTGCCTACAGACCTATTGAACATTGTAAAATAAATTCTCAACAGTGTTCTGTTCAATACTGCTTTGGGCAAGGATTTCTAGTAATAGCAGTGGATGAATTTGAGGCTGTTGTGTCCCCTCCATGGCAGTAAAAGTGAAAACTCAGCTTTAATGTCTTATTGATAGAAAGAGAGAAAGAAAGAAAGAAAGAAAGAAAGAAAGAAAGAAAGAAAGGAAGGAAGGAAGGAAGGAAGGAAGGAAGGAAGGAAGGAAGGAAGGAAGGAAGGAAGAAAGAAAGAAAGAAAGAAAGAAAGAAAGAAAGAAAGAAAGAAAGAAAGAAAGAAAGAAAAAGAAAGAAGAACTTTGCTAACTTACAAAAGTATTAGGACACTTTCAGTCCTGATTACAGTTATGGGTTGTGTCTGGAGGTCCCCCAAAAGCCATAAGAGGTCATCAGGGTTGGATTATTCAGAGGTGGCTGAACTAAGAGTTTATGACTAGTTTATTATCTAATGCTGGGTTTGGAGGTGTGAGTGGTATGCCTGCCCTAGGGCAGGTACACTGTGTCCAATATAAGGGGACAGAGTCTTTCTCTGCTCTTTTTGCTCTTGTTGCTTTCACTGTCCTTTGCTAGCATGAACCGTTGCCCCACTTCGATGTACACCTTGACTCTGAACTCTGATTACATACTGAAAACTCTACAAGCCATGGACCAAGCAAAACTTTCCTCCTTTAACTTTGGGTTAAAGTCAGCTATTTTTGTTCCAGTAAAGTGAAATAACTAGTAATCAGAAGATCAACACCTAGGGATTTGATAATAAAATTCATATGATACAACTCACTATTTGGAATATGATTTTTCAGTATCACGTGCATGTAGAAAATCCAACAAATATGTGAAATTTAAGGAAAAAATAACTTGATTGCATTCCAGCTTGGTAAGTAGTTTGCATGTATTACGTATAAAAATGAGAAAGCATATAGCTTTTAAACCAGTGCTTCTCCAATTTGACTGGGCATGTGAATCACTGTGGGTCTTCTTAAAAGGTGAATTGATTTAGTAGGTTGCTGATAGGGCTTGGGAGTCTACGTTTCTGCACTGCTGCTGGCAGGGGACCAGATGTGCTATTCTGTGTCCCTAAAGGCTAGCAGTCAGTATAATGCTAAACCAACCGAAGCAACTTTATTATGTCCAGGAACTAAATGCATTTATTCTATAACCTCATTCTAACGTAATTGTGTTTTCAATCCTTATTAAAAGTTCTAATTTTAGTGTGGCTTTGAATTTACTCCCTCATCTGGAGCTGATCTTCGGAACCAATCACACTTTTTATTTTACCACTTGAAGACAATCAGAAAGATAAAATAAACACTATCTTCATACTACTTGCTGTAGACGTATTGGTAAAATAATTATAAGAATTTTTGAATGTCATGTGTAATGTTGGATGTTGATACTTTTAAGAGTAAAAATCTTATGAGTTTAGCAAATATCATCCCGTGGTATTTTAGTCAATTGTTACTGATTTGCGCATCCACAGTACATGAAAATGGCACTACATGTTTTAGCTGCGTTTTTTTGCATTTAGAATGTGAGAACTCTTTATTTACCTAGATGTATCTGTTACAGCACATGCCTTCTCTGGATCTTACTTAAGTGACTGCTGCCCTTTGAAAATTCTCATCATAGCATTAACGAAATCTTCTGTGCCATGGTGCTTGAGAGAGTGTGAATATTAGTCATGGCTTGCTAAAAATTGCAAAGTAGAAGTAAGGACAAGTCTATTTAAACTCTACCATACCCTTTCATGCAATGGATTGTATTTACATAGTTTACTAATATTATTATTAGATATTTGGAGAGAAATATGTGCACACATATGGTCGTGAATATTACACTCTAGGTTTTTATATCAAAATGATGAATTTTTCTATCTCAATTCATGGATTCAAATTTAGGACACAGATGGACAAAACATAAGCTGAGGATGCTTTTTAAATATTCTTTTTCTGGGAATGTCTAAGGTTTTGGCAACGTATTTACTATACAGTGAGTGAATTTCATTTTCACTTTGCATTTGTTTGGAAGAATTTTTTAGTTAGTCTAATTTTAGCCACAAGCATTCATAATGTATCTCCCAAAATTCAGCATCTAATAAAGCTGCCGGTGCAAAAAATGCAACTGTAAATACTAGTCGGGATATTCGGGAGCAGTCAGAAAAGCCAACATGGAAAACATGTGCTTTCCCCTGGGAAGTCCCATGTGTTGCCCTAGAGATTCTTTCATGCAGAGAATTCTTACGAACCTCATACAAAGGAAAAAGAGGTCCTTGTGGTATCCATACATTACATAACCAAGGTTCCATGCAATAAGTAGAAACATCCATGTTACCAATAGTCTGTCTATCTATCTATCTATCTATCTATCTATCTATCTATCTGTATTTGGTACATGGTCTCATTATGCAGCTCAGTCTTGGAGTGATCTTCTTGTTTTCAGCCTCCCCAACACCGGAATTACAGGCATGCACCACCAGGCCTGGTCTGGGTGCCTGGCTCAGTATACCTAGAGGCTGGGGCCACAGGGCCTGTGGTGCTGGGACCAAACCCTGAGCCCTGCTCTTGCTTAAGCAGGTGCTTTGTCCCCTAAGCTACCCCTCTTGCCCCTGTGTTACCAATATTCTAAATGTACTCCACAGTCACACAGGATAAAGGCATAGCAAATCCAAATAGTTCCTTACAACAATCATTCTGGGAGTCAGCCTGCTAGCTCCGCAAACTTGGGCAGAGCGCAGTGTCTGGGGTTTGATCCCTGGGCATGCCGTGCTAGGCCTGCCTCCGGGATATGCTGAGTGGGCAATTGAGACTGAGCATGGTGGCGTGCACCTGTAATCCCAGTGCTTTGGGAGGCTGAAGACAGGAGAATCACTATGAATCTGATCTACGTAGTGAGAGCCTGCAGACCCTGTCCTAAATATAAACAAATAAATAAATACCACTTCCCCACACAAAATCAACCGTTCTGAAGCTAGGAGACCAGAAATGACCATATATATATATATATATATGGGCCCTTTTAGCTCAATCTTCTACACCTCTCTTACAGAAAATACAGTAACACCTGCACACTGATACTTCAGTTTTCTTCTTCTGAACCAGTATTTATAGAGTATCACATAAGTGCCCATTTCCTCAGTCATAAGTACTGGGAAGAGTAAGGCACAGTCATAAGTACTTTATGTGTATTTACATTCATTCCTTCATACAATTATTTCAAGAACCTTATGATATATATATAATCTTTTTTTTTAAAGAGAAAACTACAATTAATTAACTTATCAGTTAATTAATCAAATGAATTTGTTCTAGTGCAGAAGCAACAGGGGTAAGCACGCATGTGTCGTCTTGCTTTTACAAAGTTTTCCCTGGAAATAGGTTTATTAGGGCAACAAACAAAACATGAGGCTATGAGGACAGTTAAAGGGGAACTGTGTCGACAAGGGCAAGGGTCAGGGAAAGTCTGAGGACGGCTGATGCTGGAGATGAAGGAGGCAAGAAGAAGGAAAGAAGAGGGAGGGGGAAGTGTGTGCCTGGCCTGGAGGAAGCAAAGGAAGAGGAGTGGCTGGAATTCCACCACAGCAAAGCCACCTCTGAATGAAAAAACACCCTTCCTGAACACTTTAACTTAAATGCCAGCAGTGGGCAACTTGCTTATATTATAAAACAAACAAAAACCAAAAGGGAAAAAATAGAAATCCTTTGTAATAAAAACATATAAAGCCAATAAAAGAAAGCAACAGGTCTCTACAAATACTTGTAGTTTCCAAAGTTTCTCTCTTGCTTCTAGGTTAAGAAAAGAGAAAGTCTCTATGGCTTTCATTTAGAAAGTAACCTGGCTCAGAGACTTCCACTGGAGTCGTGGTAGGTAGCATAGAGCAAGAGCTTTCTAAAATCACCTTCTCTGAATTTCTGTAACTTTTATGTTTCTTTATGGCTAGAACTCCTATTTATCAGCAGCAGCAGGGCTGGGCTTCCACTTTGAAGTCTCTTTGCCAAGGGACTGACACTGTTATTTCTGGTTTACTTCTGGAAACAGAAGGCCAAGAATTGTGCAGACTGTTTTGAAGTGCCATATCAAAATGCTTATCAATTTTCAGGCAGCGCTCTGCTCAAAAAGAAATAGCTCAAGGCAGATTTGTTCTTTAAATATAATTTTTCCAATTATAAGATTTGCAAAGAGAGTTTCACCAAGATTATTAGTTATCAGATTAGCTCTTTTGAAAAGCATAGCATCTAGGAAGTATTGGGTAGGGTCCAATCAGCAAATGGCTAAGCACAGTAGGAAAACCTTATAAAGTACGAAAACTCTAGGATTAAAAGAATGTGAGAGCTATATATCCCTTAAGGAAAACATTCTTCATCTAGGAGTAGCTCAAATGAACGAAAATTTCAGTTATTATACAGGTTTTGGTTTTCTATCTCTAGATCAAATGTAACCTAGCGATTTATAAGAGAAATAATAAGTCAAAACATCCAATTAGTCTTGCATCAAGCTGAAGTTGCTATGTCTGAAACTGTTTACATACACATAGCAAAAGAGACTTCCAAAATGTTAGCCTAATTGTAGCCACATGTCACCTTCACAGCTGATTTTGAAGGTACATTCTATTAAGTCATTTGACTGATTAAAAAGAAGAAAAAAGAAAACAGAGGCTCAGTCCTGGGGCCAGGCCCACAGCCAGCCAGCAGGAAAGGCAGGATCAGAGTGCAGATCTCTGTGAACTGCCTGTTCTCCCCAGGTCTGCACTACCTCACACCCTGCAATGATCTCATCATCCCAGAAGATGACATTTACCATGAATTTTTCTTGAAAAGTTGTCACAGTGAGGACTCATCCGTGGGCTTTATCCTATGTAAAATACAATAAATGTCACCCTAACCCAAAAAATCGCAGACCCACCATACCTGATGGTAGTTTTATACTTGAGCGTTCTGTGTGTTTTTGGCTCTCACGACATGATCCCCAGAGGAACCAGATAAATCCAGAACACCCCTGAATAGACACTGTCAGGAAGCTCTTGCTCACCCAGAGCAAACCGTGCTGATTTCAGCACGATGGTCCAACTCCTAGGAGAGCAGGGCTGAACCTTCGCAGGAGAATGCTCGGAATTCTAATGCACAGAAATAGCAGACGATGCCGTGCCATCCCATACCAGTGCCAGGGCCTGAAGCTGGGCGATAAGAGACTTGCCAGGGATCAGAAACAGGAGCGTGAGCCCTGCAGCCCAGCCACTACTATAGCCACGCGGTTAAGCAAGCTCAATTATTCAGCTGAGCTTAGCTCCTTATTTATTTAATGGAAACTGCCCTTTCAACTTTAAAAGTACTTTAGAGCTTTTTATCCTACATTGAGTGAAAAAGCCAGTTAGAAAATGTATAAATGCAAGCCAAATGGTAGATAAATATATAATATGTACATATGTTTAATATGAATAAGTCCATACTCTCTACATAGTAAGCTTTATGTCTTTTTTTATTTTTCTCTTTTTCTTTCTTTCTCTCTCTCTCTCTCTCTCTCTCTCTCTCTTTCTTTCTTTCTTTTCTTCCTTTTTTTTCTGTATTCAGTATAGGGTCTACAGGGTCTCACTCACTGCACAGATCCAACTGGTAGTGATTCTGCTGTTTTCAGCTTCCCAAGCACTGCGATTACCAGCATGTGCCACCACACCCAGTTTTAATTGCTGTCTCAGTGCACCCTGGGGGCAGAGCCAGCAGGGCATGCTGGGAATTGAGTCCCGTTCCCTGTGTCTGCCTAAGCAGACTCTTTAATCCATTGAACTATCTGGCAGGCCCTTCCTGTCTTTTTCTTTAGTTTACTTTCCTGATTTTAATAGTGACGATGCTCAGTCTGGTGACTATATAAAAAGAAAAAATCTCGAGTACTGGCAGAGAGTGTACTTCATTTTGGAGCCAGCATTAACAAGTTACAGAAAATTAAAATGGCACAGAGCAGCACAGTTGTCAGTCAGTGTTTGCCCTGATCCATTACAGGGTTCTAATGAATGAGAAGGAATTAAAAAATAACAATTTGATCAACAGAAATCTTTGATTTTTTATCAATCCAATATTTTAAGAATTAAAGACTAAATTAAGTCTAATGATGACCATAAAGTAATAAAGTAACCTGAGCACTTTCCAGAGCACAGAATGGGAGTGCTAGTTCACTTGCTTCCACTGTTGTAGTTTCACAAATACAGTTCTAACATTGTTCTTTAAAAAGGATACAGTGCATGGTAGGTCACCTGGCTATCATCATCAAGTTTAGTACAGAAAAAGACCAGTTAGAGATAAGAGTATTTATTAAGGACATTAGCAAGCAACCTAGTTCTCTTTTAGCTGCTCCTCTAGGAAGGACCCACATGTTTGTGTGACAGACAAACTGCATCAGGAAACATAACTGTCACCTTTAAGCTTCTGCGCTTTGGCGTACAGTACATCCAGCATTCCTGATTTCTGCAGGGCTGTTCCCAGACAGTACTTGAAGCTGGCTGGCTTGCCAGAGCCAAAGCATCATTCTCTGAGGTAGAGTTCTTCCAAGGGCAGGTCCTGATTCTAGGAATCTCCATCTACCAGTACTTGGCTAAGAATTTTTAGTGTGATCTGAAACTTTCTGTCTAACCCTACGTACCCTCTCTCCTCTCACAGGTTACAGCCTGAAAACCCTCAGTCAGCTGTGCTTCTCTTGCAGTGAACATCACGTTTTATCATTTGAAATGGACACTAAGATATTCCTGTTTCATGTGAAATAGCACTGCTAGCTTATGAAACCTGATCAACATTTAAAGAAAATTTCCCAATGACCAATGACCAGGTAAGGACATGCTTCAGTTGTAAGGTGAGTTAAGGAACTTCCCATATATTTCATAATGGATAGGAATTACTACATAAATACTAGCAAGGAAAAAGTCAAAGCCAAGTTGAGGCATGTTGTTTAATTAAGCAAATCAAGGCAATGCTTTCTTAAAAATTACAAATCATTTATTTTATATCAGTTAATGCTAAGGTCTTGGTCCCAAATTCAAAACCAAGTAATAAATTAAAAGTAATCTCAATGAATGCATGTTGGGATGTCCTATGCCTGTTCTTTCCAGCACATAGGGAGGCTGAGGCAAGATTGTAAGTACGAACCCATCCCAGGGAACATAGTGAGATTCTATCATAAAAAAAGAAAAAAAAAAAAAAAAAGAAAAAGGAACTGAGATGAGCTCAGTGTGACAATTCTGAGTTTGTGTCAAGAACTACCAAAAGGAAATATAGTTTCAAAATTATAAAATAGGTGCTCAGAAGAAGACAGAATTTTAAGCAAATTTATATTCTAACCTTCAGGCATATACAAAAATAAAAGTTTGCAATTACTATCAGTTTTACCTGTTGACAGAAATGGAGCAGTTAACAAATAAGATGAAAGAACTCAATATTCTCTTGCTTAGTTATGACAAAACTCTTGATATCTTTGAGCTATAGAAAAACGACGTATGGTAAAAGTTCAGAGATTTATTTTTAAAAATTCAAAAAATTTGTTTAACTTGTAGAACCTCCTTTAAAGGAGATTTTTAAAAATTTTATTTATTTATTTATTTATGTATTTATGGCTGGCTCAGCCTACCCTGAGGGCAGGGCTAACACAGCATGCGGTGTCAGGTGTCAAGATTGAACCTTGTTCCCCTGCACCCACCTGAGCTTCCCTAAGCACTTTAGAGCATTGAGCTATCTCACCAGCCCATTGAGGAGATTTTTTCTCACAAAAGGAATTTTTTTTTTTTTTTTTGTCTTTTTGAGACAGGTTCTCGCTATGCAGTTCAGGCGAGCCTTGAGATCACTTTTGTAGCCCAGGCTGGTCTCGAACTCACACTGATCCTCCTGTCTCAGCCTCCCGAGTGCTGGGATTACAGGCGTGAGCCACCACGCCCAGCAATTTTTGAACAAGTTTTTGGGAGAATGTGCATACAAAGTACTCTGACAAAATCCTATTATGCCAAACAAAAAGAGTTAATTCTATATAAATTAATAAAGAAATTAGAATGTCCTAAGAAATATTTACTGACTTAAAAACAAGGCATGGCCAGCCAAATAGCTCAGCAGATTAAAGCACCTGCAAGCAAGCCCAGGGACCAGGGGTTCGATCTCTGGGCCTGCCATGCTGGCCCTACCCCCAGCACACACTGAGACAGCAATTGAGAATAGGGGTGGTGGCACATGCCTGTAATCCCAGCTCTTGGGAGGCTGTAAACAGGCAGATCACTATGAGTCCAGTCTAGTAGTGAGACCCTGAACATCCTGCAGATCCTTCCCTAAAATACAAAAAAAAAAAAAAAAAAAAAGACTAGGACCTAAAAAAGTTATAATCATCTTATCCTGATTGATGTCTCCACCCTTACTTAAGACATCGGTGATCCCCTCTCCTCCCTGTAAATCTTCCATTGTGTGACCTAAATAAAAAGGAGATGCTTCCAGAGTTCCAGGCTCACTCGAGAGAGACAGATCTCAGTGAGTTCTCTGAGCTACCTTCATTGGGTCTTCTCGTCGTTTCTTTCAGCACCAACACAGAACATTACAACAAGTGGCGCACAATTCGGGGCATGGAAGATGACCAGGGGTGAGTTAAGAGAGGCCTGACTGAGTGGGAAAAGTACACCCAGAGTAGGCAAGACCACCAGCAAAAGCTCAGAGTAATGGGAAACTCCGCTTCAGTAGAAAATGAGTATGTCTGTTTTATTCGGATGTTACTCAAAACAGTGGGTGTAAAAGTGAAACCTGAGAGTTTCAAGGAATTATTTTCCCTTATAAAAAGGTATTGTTATTGGTTTCGGTCTAGGGGAAAGGCTGCCTTGAACTTAAAAGATTGGAAGACAGTTATGAGAGCGCTGCGTCATGCTCACCAAAATGGGGAATCAATTCCTCTTCATGTATGGTCTCTTTGTAGTTTAATTTCCTTAGCTTTGGCACCATTGCAATCGGGACTCAGAAGAGTCTAGAAAATATTTGAACAGTTCAGCTTCAGATGCTGATATTGGTAAAGCTCAAAGGCAGCCTCTGCACAAATATAAATCTGTGCATGAGACCTTTTTAAGACCTCTGCCTCCCTCCCTCTCAAACGTAGAGAGTGACAAAAGGACAAAAACAGAGCAAGTGGCCTCTGTGGTGCATAATTATGATAAGGTTGCACCCTCTCAAGACCCCCTACAGGAAGGTGCTCCCTGGAATAACAAGACTGTTGGTTCTTTAAATTTGTCAATGCTTTATAGTGGGAATGAATCTAACGAGCTGAGTCCTAAAAGGACGTTTACGGCGGTCCAAACCACTTCAGAACCTGAGGATTTGGAGGAAGTAGAACAAAAGGAAACTAAGAATGAGGTCTGTGAGCTGTGAGCTCAGGTAAAGCAATTATCACAATTGATTTCTAAGTTGGTTGAAAAAATGGAGGTCTCTACCCCTGTAGTTCCTCCATCTCAGTTCACAAAAATTCAACCCCCACTGCCATCTTTTAACCCTTCTCCTCCTCCATATGAGGAAAGAAAGGAAGCCCCCATAAAAGCTTACAAAAGTGTGATATCTCAAGCTATTATACAAGGGAGACAACAGGGAGATCCTGAAGCTAATTCTGCCCCTTGGGTATTTTTCCTGTGGTGGTTCAACACCCACCAAATGCTCATTTTTCCCAGGGCTACGTACAGTGGGAACACCAACCTCTGGCGTTCAAGGTTATTAAAGATTTAAAGCAGGGTCTTGTGGCCTATGGTATGCATTCAACCTATGTGATTGGATTAATACAAGGATTAGTAAATGAGCATAGGTCAATTTCTCATGATTGGGAAGTTTTGTGTCATACAGCTTTAGAGCCAAGCCAATATTTGCAGTTTAGAACTTGGTGGAACATGAAGCAGAAATTCAAGAGAGGATTAATAGAGGAAAAAATCCTCCAGTTAATGTTTCATCAGATCAACTCACTAGGTCAGAGACCTGGCTTGGTATCCAAGCCCAACTGCAATATGATGATGTGGCTATTGTGCAAACTCGTATTTGTTGCTTGAGTGCATAGGAAAAAGTGGAAAGACCAAGGGATGCTCAAAAATAATTTGCTAAGGTTTTCCAAACTAATAAGGAGCCATATGTAGATTTTGTCTCCCGATTAAGGGAAGCTATACACAAAACAGTGAGATCACCAGATCTGAGGACTCATTGTTACAAATTTTGTCTTTTGAGAATGCAAATACTGAATGTCAAAAGGCTCTGAGTCCCTTAAAGGCACAGGGAGCATCATTGGAAGAATGTATTAAGGCCTGTGCTGATATTGGCTCAGAGCCATACAAAGCTAATTTATTGGCAGCTGCCTTACAGTCTTTTTTTTGAAACAAAATCACACCAAATGTTTTAAGTGTGGAAAAATGGGTCATATGAGAAAAGACTGCAGAAAAGGACAAGGTAAAAAGAAAAAAGGAGGTAAGAGTAACAGGACTGCTCCTGGACTTTGTCTGAGATGTGGAAAAGGTAAACATTGGGCTAATGAATGCCACTCCGAACTTGATAAGGATGGCCAACCCTTAACATCTCCGAGAAACTGGAGAAGGGGTCCATTATCTGGGGGCTGAAAGATAAACAATATGGAACACCCACAGTTTCCATTGGCCAGCCCAACTTTCCATCAAATGCAGAACTGTAGATTTTTTTCCGTACAACCTCTGGAAGCAGAAACACAACGTTAGATCTGAGGGCTGTAAAAAATCAGCTTTTGCTCCCCACTTAAGGAGTTGACAAAATCAAAATTGGATTTTTCCAGCTCTATTCCAAAAGACATCATAGCTCTGATTGTAAAAAGGAGTACTTTTATAGCCCAAGGTATGGTTGTACATTTGTTAATTATTGACAGTGATTATAAAGGAAAAATATTACTTACAATATCTACTACTAAACCTTTTCAGATTAAAACTTAACTGCTTATTAAAAATAGAAGTCAGCTTCTCTTTATGCATATTAAACTTTTACTGCATTACCTGGCCCTATTGTTAGCAGCGGGAGACACAGTGACTACACACAGAGGCCTTGGGTACAGGGCCATAATTCCCTTAAAGCTTTAGGAGGTAAACGTGGGCTCAAGAAAATGCTTTGTAGATGCTAAGACCATTAAGCTGCTATTAGTCACACCTATGGAGTAAAATCAACCAAGGACGGCCCCAATGCTAAATGGTCTTCAGGTTTTGTTTGGGATAATCAATGTTGTTTATACAAAGAAATCAAAGTTGTAGTTCTGTCCCACCAAACTGTTGTTTAAACCACACCAAATTCTTATATTGTTCAACTGGTCATTAATTTTTGCTAAAAATTTTAAAATTATTAAAAGAAATTGTGGGCTAAAAGTAAAAATTGTTTAAAAGAAAAACATTTTAATGGCTTTTCAAAGGCAAGTGTGTGTGGCCTTCAGGTAGAGCTGCTGCAAGGTGAGGCCACAGCCCCAGCATAGTTTAAAAGGTTACTCAAAATTCTTTTAATTCCTAGTTAGGTGTGGTTGCGTAAAATTGCCCTAAATTAAAAATGGCACTTAACAGGGGCTGGGGAGATAGCTCCATGGCACAAGTGCCTACCTGGCAAGTGCAAGGCTGTGAGTTCAAACCCCTGTTCCGCAATAAATAAATAAAGAAAGAAATAAATAATAAAGAAATAAAGAAATAAATACATTACAAATAAAAATGGCATTTAAAAAGGGGCTTTCACCGGGTGTGGTGGTGCACGCCTATAATCCCAGCACTTGAGGGGCTGAGGCAGGAGGATGAGGGCAAGTTGAAGACCAGCCTGGGGCTACAGAAGTGAGCCCAAAGCCAGCCTGAGCTGCATAGCAAGACCCTGCCTCAAAAGTAAAAATAAAATAAAGTAGGGCTTTGATATTTAACAAAAAATATGAGATAACATTTAAAAGTTTAAACAGTTGCTTGATTTTGACATCCCATTTAACTAATAAAAGGCCTAGTGGTGGCCTCCAAAGCGGTTCAAGCTATGATAACTTTTATATATTTGGGTCAATTTATGCAGCAAAGATATTTTGTGCCCCAAACTGTTCAAATCTACCATTGACGATTTTCAGACTTTATTTAGTAATCTTAATCAGCTCCATCTGGATTTTTGGACTAATTTCTCTGGTGCTATTGACTATCATACTGCAGATGAGTTAAAAATTAAAAAAATGTGTGGTTTCCTCTTCTAAAATCTCATCATACCATCAAAGATTTGTTAAAGCAAAAGGAGAATCAATCCTGCCAACTTCACTTGTCAGTATATACTATTAAATTTTTAAACTTTTATAGCAACCTAAAGACAAACCAGGTAAAAAGAAAAAAGGGCTGAAAAAGGTTCTTAAGAGAGATTGCTACACCGGACTATGAAAGGAACTCAGTCCACTACTAAGTTGGGACAAAGGGTATGCTTGTGTTTTTCCAGAAAATACTAAACAACTACCAGCGTGTACTGTCAGACTGCACCATGAAGCCAGATCTGAAGAAGTTAGCTGCAATGAGGCTAGGTCCAGCCTGAGGCTTCTTCAAAGAACTGACCAATGGAAATCTAAGGACTAAATAGGTGACAGAAAAAACATAATTATAAAATATGCATATCGATTATAAGAAAGGATTTTATTCCTTCCAAATTTTTGAAACAAGAGATCTCTAATAATTAACAAATAACAAAATCTGATTACTTATAAGTTTGGCCAAAAAATTAAGTGCACTCAATTTTATAAAGATGTTTATGGGTCTGTGTGTTTATGTTTGTGTGTCTTTCAATGAACAGCTGTTCCTCTTTGTTTTTTTTTTTTTTTTTTTTGGTCTGTTTTTTGAGACAGGGTCTCGCTATGCAGTTGAGGCTGGCCTTGAGCTCACTTTGGTAGCCTAGGCTGGTCTCGAACTCACACCAATCCTCCTGCCTCCGCCTCCCGAGTGCTGGGATTACAGGCGTGAGCCACTACGCCCGGCTGTATTTATTTTTGATAGTTTTTGATGATTTGTTTTAAATACAATCTGAGATATAGACTTAAAAGTACACTTTTTCCTAAATTACCAGATAGTCAAAGTGATATTAAAATTGATTTATACATAATATGTCATAAGGTTTAACCTAATTAATAAAAATTCCCTTGAGTGGAAAAGTTTATCAGAGGGGAGTCCAACTGATGAATAAGAGCTATGGCCAACCTTTTTATTCATTAATGGGGAGCTCCCAACAATCTCAATAGTCTCTTAGGAGACACTCTCAATAAATAGGTCATTGGTTAAAAGATAAAGTTTTTCAAAATGTTAAAATAAGGTTTTCTCTTTAAAGATGCTTTTGGTACAAAAAGATTGAAAAAGAAGGTTTTCATATGAATATGATAATTCACTATTGTTAATCTCATGGTATATTGAGTATGTTTATGATTCCAGATATATAGTCCTTTCAAAATGTAAAACAAAGATTGTTTTTTGGGACAAAAGTTTCTCAGATTCAAAGCTTCTCTGCCTTTCAGAAAAGTTTTATGCCAAAACAAAACAAAAAAATTTAAAGCGTCATAAAATACCATAAGAATGGCCTGCTACAATGTTGTATATGATTTGATTTCTAAATTTTTGTGTAAAATTGTGTAATTGATTTTGTTAACATTCTATAGGGATTGAAATGCTAAAATATCCATAGTTGTTAGAAAATAGCAGTTCCATTTTATGTCTAATACATGGTTCCAAGATAAATCCTGAGATTTGGCTGACCCTGTCAGATAGTGAAAGTTATATTTGTATTTATATAGATCTTGTTTTAAATTTTCTTAACTACCCAGCAGAAAAGTATGACCGTGAGGTATAAAAATAATGCCATACTAATATGTTAAGCTGCAAAATGCTCATTAAGCAAAAAGGGGGGATAGTATGGGAATATATGTGTATACGCCTAGGTTAATAATACAGAAAGCTTTATACACATTAAATTTTTTAAATCGGCTGTCACAGAGATCTTCTGCTGCAGACCATCACTGGACAAAGGAAGTGAGTGTTCCTTTGCAACAGCCTATTTTCTTTCTATATGATATTGATCAATGAGTTCCAGGAATTATCTAGAGATGGGGAAGAGGTTTTGCTTGGAGATACTGGAGAAGTAATATGGGTACCAGCTCAATGAATAAAACCTAGAAAATGAGTCAGTGTATGCATTCTGATACAAAATCTCCAAATGGTGAAAAAACTCACTTGATACTTTATAGGACACTAAGAAAGAAGTTTCCTAGAATTAGAACTAGGAGAAAACCAGTGAGAGAAAACAAAAGAGATAAAAATTAGCTGCCAAAGGTCTGATTCTCTTGGCTCCAAGAAGAGCTCGAGGACGATAAAGTTCGCCTGCTATGGCTGTCGGAAGCCAGGCCAGAAAAAGAAGGATTGTCTCTCAAGAGGCCCACAAGCCATACCGTGAATGTCAAAGCAGCCACTAGAAGTGAGACTGCACACTGAGGTGAAGGCCCCAGAGCTCAGATTCAGCCTCCCAGAAGGTCCAGTAGGACTATAGGGTACTGGGCCTGCCTGCTCCCTCTGGCTGGACAGTCTCTGTCATCTCCATGGAGGAGTCCTAAGATATCATGACCAAAAGAAAACCCAGCCTATTGCTGGACATTGGTGCAGGTCTCCTTGTTTTTCTCTAACCCCAACTTTGTTTCCAATTGTCATACCTCAAAAAATTAGAATAAAACATACAAATTAAATTAGCTTGCTGATGTCACTATTCTTTTACAAAGATAACTAAAAAGAGAAAAAATAAGGCATTCTGGTTTTCATGATATCAAAATTTAGAGATAATTATAACTAAAGCTACTGGAACTTATAATAAACTGTCAGACTCTATAAATAAAAGGACCTAAGCTATTCTACCTACCCAAAATAAAAATGCCTGGTGTCTATAGAGGAACTTTAGGTAGAACCTCTGGGGAGTATCTCTGACTGCCAATTGCCAACTATAGCCCCTTTCAGCCTGAAGAAGCCAGAGCAGACATCGCCCATAAACCCCTCATGGCAGTCTGCGAGTTAGTTAATACTTCCAATAAAAGTGTCATAGGAGCCGGGCATGGTGGCTCACGCCTGTAATCCCAGCACTCGGGAGGCTGAGGCAGGAGGATTGGTGCGAGTTCGAGACCAGCTTGGCCTACAAAAGTGAGCTCAAGGCCAGCCTCAACTGCATAGCAAGACCCTGTCTCAAAAACACACACACACACAAAAAAAAAAAAAAAAAAAAAAAAAAAAAAAAAAAAAA